>JAHTLZ010000074.1:22178185-22191693 GCA_023846285.1 Phrynocephalus versicolor | reverse complement strand
GAAGAAGAAGAAGAAGAAGAAGAAGAAGAAGAAGAAGAAGAAGAAGATACTGCGGAGATATTACCTTTCTCCCTCATGATGTATATCTCCATGCTGAAAAATAAGCTTTCGTTTTCCATTGTTTTCAAAGCAGAACGTAAGATCTTTCTAATATTCCAAGTATGCGTAATGTTCTACAATATATGCTTTGCGCTGTCATTAATTGACAAGCTTTTCCAGTGACGAGAGTGTGGTATTTTCACATGTGGCATTTTGGTTTCCATTTTGACCTTTGTGTTAATTAGATAGGAAAAATGTGTCAGTAGAGGCAAACCTGGGCCTGATTTCATTTTCTCATCTATCCGAACTCGGCAAAATGACTTTGTGTGGGGACTCTCTGATTAGTAAGGTTCAAATCCCTCCTTGGACATGGAAACTCCCTGCAGGATGGCAAACAATAAATTGCTCTTTGAACATCTCACATATCTTGAAAACCCTACCGGGTCAATGGAAGTTGTAAGCAACTTAACATCACATGAGATCAACAAAAACACCCCTAGGACAACGAGTCCCTTGCATCCTCAGCGCCACTGTAAGACTAATCATATGCCATCAAGTGAATTCTGAATATGGTGACACGTTTTTTTCAGTATTTTCTAAGTAGAGAGTAGACATGGGCACGACTCGGCGAAATTTTCATTTCCGTTTCCGTTTGTCGTTTCCGTTACGTAACGAAACGACAAACAAAAATTGAGCTGGAAATTGAACGAAACGAAACAACCCATGAAAATTGTGGTCGTTAGTTTTGTTTCCGTTACTGGCGGAGCGTAATGAAATGAGCTGTTTTTTAAATGTTAAAAAACGCCCTGGACATCCATAAAAATGCAGCGATCATTATTTATACTGTCTGATAATACCTACCAGGGGGGTGGAGGGTCCTTAAAACGTGCATTTATGTCTTTTCTCAGATCGCTGTATTTTGTTTTCCTTTAAGGGGAGTTGGGGACATTGACCCAAAATGGCTCCCAGATGCCTAATATGGATTTCTTGGGTATTAAAATGCCCTGGACATTCATTAAAATGCAGCGATAATGCGAGAATTATTTGAAATTATTACCTACCAGGGGGTTGGGGTCCTTAAAACGTTTGATTTTGTCTTCTCCAATCACGATAAGGATGACAAAATGGATGTCGCCAGCCACTCCAGCCACAACATGGAGGCAAGCCATGTGATGGGATCATGTAAATTCTTGGAAAACTTCAACCAATAGCATGCCCAGGTTGCAGACTGGGCAGGTCTGGCAGCCACAGAGGGCATAAAAAGCTCTGGCAGCCCCCAGAAATGCTTTAAAATTGTGCAAAAAGCGGGTAGAAATGACAAACGAAAAAAATGAAGCAACAAATTTTTGAAAAATTTTGCGACAAACGGAAACGACCCGAAACGGACCCGTCCCGAAAAACGACAACTCGAAAAAAAAATTTTTCTGGTCATGCCCATCTCTAGTAGAGAGTATTCAAAAATTTCTATTGGAAGCTTACTGGGACTGTGCTGCTTGCCCAAGGCCATACATGTTGGCTCTTATTTAGAAATAATGAAAGAAAAGAAAAGAAAAGAAGAGCCTTGTGGCACAGAGGCTAAACTGCTGTACTGCAACTATAACTGTACTCAGGACCTGGGGTTCAGTCCCAGGTAGCCAGCTCATGGTTGACTCAGCCTTCTGTCCTTCCAAGTTCAGTAAAACGAGTATCTAGCTTGCTTGTGGGGGGGGGGAGCATGTGTAGCCTGCATAAATAAACTGTAAACCACCCAGAAAGTGCATTAAGCACTCTGGGGTGGTATATAAGGAGAACACTTTGCTTGTACTTAGAAATGACTCAGAAAATTCCCTTCTAACCTCTAGATGGTGTAGAGGAAATGTTGCCATGTTTTGGACACACACACACACACACACACACACACACACACACACACACACACACACACACACGGAGAGAGAGAGAGAGAGAGAGACTAGAGGCCATGGGAGAATAAGACAGAGATGGGCTCATGGGCAGAGGGATAGAATGGCAGTCCCTAGATCTCTGGAGATTGTCCATCCTGATCTAGGACAATCACTGAGCAGTATTCAAAGGGGGGGGGAGACCACATAGAACAACAGTATATTTTTATTTAAAAAATCCTAAAAGATGGGCCTCAAAAGCCCTAAAGTGAAAAGACTGCCAAAGACAACCACTGTAATGACAACGACCTTCTACTGTGACATTAGGCATAGGATAATATTTTTTTTGTTCAGAGTTTGGAAATAACACATTAAACACAATTAAGTTATTTATAATGCATTCCATTGGGAGCGTAATGAGACTGCAATGACATTACACAGGAAAAAAAGCAATGCAACGGCTGCTAATATCAGATTTTTGTGTGTCATGAATAATGTTACTTGTTTGAGGTAAACTGGAGATATTTGAGATTTTTTTGTGTTTAGGAGGATTTTTTAAAGTAACACATTACTAATATATCACAAATAAGTAGTGTTACTTATTTCCCATGAATAATTAACAATACATTCATTTTAAAAAATCAATGGCCAAATGTTATCTTTCGTGATAATATTTCCAAGTAGACATGGGCACGACCAGAAAAAATGACGTTTCGAGTTTTCATTTGTCGGAACGGGTCGTTTCTGTTTGTTGCGAAATTTTTCAAAAATTTGTTGTTTTGTTGTTTTGTTTGTCATTTGTCGTTTCCACCGCGATTTAGTGCAATTTGACTTCCCAGAGCATAGGGTCGTCCCGCAATCAGGGCCAGCGCTAGGTGTTTTGGCGCCCTAGGCGGTGGGCGGGGCGGGCGGTGAGTGGCGGGGGGAGGTGGGTGGCGGGGGGAGGTGCGGGCGGGTGGCGGTGGCGGGGGGCCATGGGCGGGCAGCAACAGCAGCAGGGGGGAGGTGCGGGTGAGTGAGCAGGCGGGGGCGGCATGGGCCACAGGCGGGCAGTGGCGCAGGCGGGCGGGCGAGTGGGCAGTTAGGATATCACTTAAGATAGAGTTATCCAATATCAGGAAAAAAATCTCACAAACTGTCAGAGAAGAAATAAAGAATAAACTGCTATTCCCTTCAGCAGACAAAGCTTCAGGGAATCAAAGAAATTATTTTCTAAATTCAATTCCCTCCCTGCCTGCCTAACTTAAATCCTAAAGCCTCCAGCCTCCCTTCTCAATCTCGATCGGATCACACCAGCACCAGCAGCCAGCCGCCCTCCCTCAACCACATCCATACACCCGACTGCGATTTCTGGAAGGTGCCTCGGCTTTTTATGCCCTCCGAGACATCCAGAAGTGTCAGTCAAAAACCTGGCGATGCCATTGGTGGAATGGTTCAAAAAAATTGCATGGTCCCATCCCATGCCCAGCCCAAATGGGCAGGTCTAAAAAAATAAAAAATAAAATAAAATAAAATAAAATAAAATCAATACGACGTTTTATTGCTATAAAAAAACCCACTGCTGCTACTATTAAAATTCAGGCATTTAAAATAAATACATTTCACATGTTTCTGTGGTGATTTGGTGTGTTTTTTGACCACGATTTCAAAAGAAAAATTGTGGTCGCCATTTTGGATCCCCCCCCCACTGCATGGCATGGCGAGACGACGAGGATGACCCCCCCCAGCCTGGTGCAAGCAGCCCAGGACAGGAGAAGAGGGGGGAAAGGCTGGGGACCCCCCAGAAACCACCCCTCTGGTAGGTGGCAAAGCTTCAGGCAGATATATTTTCGCCTGTTTTTGGCCGGGAGTCGGGTTTTTTAAAAAATCTTTTAAAAACTTTTTCTGTGCTTTGCATTGCACGATCGCTGCGATGCCACAAATGAAAACGAAAAACCCGACCAGATTTTTCTTTTTTCGGTTCGAGTTCGAGTTCTGGCGGCTTAATTATCGTTACTGTTTCCGTTACGTAACGGAAACAAAAAACAGAAACAAAAACAAAAATTTCGCCGAGTCGTGCCCATGTCTCCTCTCTACTTAGAAAATACTGAAAAAAAGTGTCACCATATTCAGAAACAAAAATTTCACCGAGTCGTGCCCATGTCTATTTCCAAGCTATTGGGATTGCTATTGCCTCTGAGCACATATTTCACTCAACTCACACACAAAAGTGCCACCAAATGTCCTGGTTGGGTGGACCATGATGGTCTTGTTTTTAAAAATGTTCTGTAAGATCTAGGGGGATGAGGACTGAATCTGTAAAAAAGAGGAAATATACAGTAATTGAGCTGAAGTTTTGTTTGCGAATGTTTTCGATGAAGACTTTGGGAACTGCCAGAGATAAAGGGAAAGACATTTCAGTGGGGAGAGGGGGAATCAATGCTACATATTTAGGGTTTATAAAGGGGGCATACTAGAATGAGTGATAGCAAAGTTGTTCCTGTCCTGTCATTTTCAAAAATATTATTTGGTAATCACTGTGAATAGAAGTTCTTCCCTTGGCAGACTGGCAGACTGCCATGTTCCTGTATAATGCCAGGCTTTGAGTGATGAGAGGGAACATAGCTACCTGCCTGGTAGACAAATGATGTTAGTAAAATGGACAGAGAAAATAGAAATGCAGATGTTGCTGCCATTTGTCCTAATATGCCCTCAAGGTTTCAAAATAGTATATATATATATTCCCTGGCAAACACCATTCCATGTTGGTAGCAAGGAATGGGCTACACAGATGGGGCAGCATGCTGAGATCAGCACCAGGAAAAAGGCAAGATGCAGTTTATTCAAGTAGTATATTTGTAGAAAAGATGGTCAGCAATAAAACTCCAGCATAACCAGATGCAAGAAGAGGCAATAGGCCACTAATAAAACTGAAAAACATACAATAAGCAAGCTTTCGTGGGTAAATCCCACTTCTTCAAAGCAAGTACCAAATGTTCAAATGTTCATGGCAAGATGGAGTTTGGTTCCTATTAGATACTGGACTTAGCACTAGAGATGGGCACGACTCAGAAAAATTTTTTGTTTTCGTTTTCGTCTAGGGGTCCGTTTCGTTTCGTTTCCGTTTTCGTGAGCTAATTTTCAAAAATTTTCGTTTTCGTTTCGTTACGTAACGAAAACAAAAAACGAAAACAAAAATGAAATTTTTTTTATTTCTTCCCATTTAGCTCCATTAAGTGCTTTTCCAGTAACGAAAAATGAAAAACGGCTCAAAATTAGTCGTTTCGTTTCCATTTTCGTTCCATTTTTGAACCGTTTTTGTTTTTCGTTTCGTTACATAACGAAAACGAAAAACAAAAATGGAAACGAAAATTTTGCTAAGTCGTGCCCATCTCTACTTAGCACTAAAAGTCAAGCAACCTGAATGGCCTAATCTGCCAGGTGTGTTTTCATTCACAATCAAGTTTTTTTAAATAACCTTGACTCTTTCCATCCTGAATATGAAGACAATGCTGAATTTTTGTAAATTCTCAATTGTATTTTGCTATTATTTAAAGCTGCTTACTAGGGATGGGCACAAAAAGAAAAAGAAAATGCTGTTTTGTTATTTCACTGGCTGGCTAACATAGTGAAACAAAACAAAACAAAATGAGGAAGCAGCATTTCGTTAGAGAGCATACAAAATGGTCATTTTTTCCATTAAAATGAACTGTTTTGATTCTCTGTAAAACAGCTCCTTTACCTGCTGGGCTCAGAGGCCCTGTTGCCTAGGCCACCGCCGCTGCTGAAGAGCTGCTGCTGTGGCTAGAGAAGGCGAGTGGGCCCATCGGGATGCTTTCCCGCTGCACTGTTGCCGCCGCTGCCACCACCACCACCTCAACAGCCAAAGACCAAAGGGTCAGCAGGGCCTGCAGGAGGCCTTCCCGCTGCCACCACCAGACCCCAAAAGGTAACAAAGCATTTTCTTTAACGTTTCATTTCGTACAATTGTTTTTTTTTTTTTTTGTAAAAATTCATATGAAGCAAAACAAAATGAAACACGGGGGGATGATACAGAATGAAACAAAAAACCATTTTTCCATTTTGTGCCCATCCTTACTGTTATGTAAGTGTGTCAAAAGAGACAACAAAGAAGCAAACAGTCCTTGTTTGATTTGTGTTTCATTCTCTAAATGTACAGTAATACCTCGGATAAAGAATGCCTCAGATAACAAATTTTTTGGATACCAAATGGAAATGTCCAGGTATAGAGCTGCTTCAGTTAGTTAATGTTGCCTATGGGCTGCCTTGGATAACAAATGTTTCATAATGCCTTTCAAAAAATGTGTACCCTGCATGCATTGCAGGATGCATAGTTTGTGGAGGGGAGGGAGGAGTTAGAGGGTTTTTAATGGTGTTTTGGAGCCATTCTGGACATGTTTTGCTGAGGGATTTGGACCTTTTGAACTTGGTAAGATAGGGAGCTAGCTTTTATTAATCTTTGCACTGTTTCTCTTTGCATTTTTGGCTGGAAGAGCCTGGGGTAGTCTTGCTGGTTTCATTTCTCCATGTTTGCAGTATTTTTTCATTGCTCTGTAGGCAAAATGGGCTGGATTTTTCTTCCTGCTTATGTTTGTGTTTGCATTTTTCTCCATTGCACTTTGGGTGGGAAAAGGCTGGGGTAGTCTTGCTGGTTTCTCTTGTCCATTTTTGAATTGCACTGCAGGGGGATGTTCTGGAGGATATTCCAGCACTGCAAGTCTTGGAACCCCAGGGTTTTTTGCCTTTTTCCGGACTTCCAGAACAGATTAATCGGTTTCCCATTGATTTCAATGGGAAACCACTTTTCGGATAACAATTTTTTGGAGAACAAATTGCCTCTGAGAAAGAATTAAATTATCAGAGGTACCACTGTATATGTATTTCACATGTATATCTCTCCACACAGTATTTTCAACCAGGCACTGAATATGCTCTTATTTAGCAGTACTAAGACTGTGAACCCTGAGCTGGATCAGTTGAAGAAGGTAGAGTATTACAGCTATAAATATTCATTTCATTTGGAGCAGGAAATCATTGGGACTAAACCTTTACAAGGTATTTGATTATACAGTTCTGCCAATTACAACTAGATGCAGAAGAAACCGGCAATGGCCAATATTATGAAAACTATAAATCATCACAACAAAAGACATTCATTTAACCCTTCCCAGTGTTCCATGTACTCCATATTATTTCAGTAATCCTAAAAACTGAAATTTACATTATATCAAGTGGTCTATTGCAAGTCTTCATTTCCCCCCCATCAATGCTACTACCCATATCCTATCCAAATGTCTTTAGAAAGGAAGGCCTCAAGCATTTTTCCATGCACAGGCAATTTCAATTCTCGCAGCCCATACAAGGATCACCACCAACTCTTCATGGGATGAATTCTCACTCCCTCCAGTGAATAATGAGAGCAATAGCAAATTGATCCAGATACTCTGGTTTCACCTCAGAACTAAATGTTTCACTTTTTACCCCAGTGCTTGTTGAGATTATCTCTCTACTCCCTTTTTCTCCCCATACTAGGTAGCACCTCCTTTTGTTTCTCTTCCCGAAATCCTATTGCTTAGTGTAGTAAGTCACAATCAGAGAAGGACCCTTGAATCAATGGGGACTGGATGAGTCAACACTTATGTAAGCTCCAGATTCAATAGGCCTACTATAGTTGCAGTTTACCAGATTAAGCAAAAAGATTCTAACCCCTCTCTTACAGAATTCAGGAGTCTTGTAGAGGGAAACAGACCATGGACTCACCTACAGGCCTTCCAGAGAAAGAAATATCTAGATGTGCCTTCATTTTCATCTGTAGGGAAAATTTGACCACCACCACCACCCCTGTAGCAATAACCTGGGCTGAGATGTTGCAATAACCAGGGGCAGCTGGGTGCTGGAGTAACAGGTAAGCACTTTGAAGAAACAAACACACACAGAGAGATCCGAACCAGTGGAGGAGCTCTTCTATTGTCTGAAGAGGCCCTCTTTATTAACCCCTGTACCAAAGCTGATTACATCATTTCTTTGTGGCACAGCAAGAAATTCCCCAAATATAGTTAAAGAAGGCATTGCATAGGAAGGCTACATTAATATGCATTTCTACGTGTATAGGTATATGACTATGTCTCTTACTTTAATTGGTAAGCTTTAGCTTTGTGATAAGAGATAGTGCTCTAATTGGCTTTGTGCTCTAATTACCTTAGGCAAACTTAACTGGTAACAGGAGAAGTCAAAGAGATCTAGCTTAACTAGGAATAATGAGGAGGGAAGAGGGAGGGGGCTAGTGAGCTGGCACAAACTTGTCTGCTGTTGCAGAGAACTCAGACCTTTGCCATCAGAAGCTGTTGCTTCTGAAATGGCAAAATGGCTACAGTTATGTCAACCCAGAAGCTTAATCCACACACACACACCCCAAAATGTCTAGCTCCTCTTAACTTTTTGGGCCACAGTAATGTGTACTCATTACCCATCCACCTTTCAGCCAAAACTTTCCAAACATTTTATGAGGGAGAAAAAAATTCTCCTTCCTTCCCCCATTCCTCAAAGTGTTCACTGAGTTCAGAGGCCATGCAAGCAGAATTACATGCATCTGCCTAGAGTCGTTCTAGAGAGATAAAAAAGAATACCCCTGATCTGCCTTCAGCTTCCCTCTAGATAAGCTTAGGAACATGTGACACTTAATGAAGATCCATCTTGAAAATAAAGCAGCAGAACCTTAAGGATCCAAGGATCCTATGCTAAGTATGCACAGTAACACATTTTCTATTTTAGATATCAAACAGAAGCTTGCCTATATGTTAGAAGTGAGCTTCAAGAGGAGGAACATTTCGATTTACCTCACAACTTCATGTCACTGTGCTATTCCAGTTCATAAGAAGATATGCCACAATTTCCCTGTCCCGTCTGTTTGAAAACTGAAAAACCAAACATCCAGGAATATCTGAAGAAAATGGTCCTTGCTATCCTTTTTTTGGCACATCTGATTGTTGCAGTGAGCTTTTTAAATCTTCCAACAAATTCACTATAGATCAATGTAATATTTGCTTGTCACAGCCTTTGCAACACAGCAACCAAAGCCCCTGTTTTCTGGGGTGGCAAGTCACTGGGTAAAGCCATTAATTAATTACAATAGCAGAAAAAAGTGGGAGAAAATAAGGTGTTAGCCTTCTGCTTAAAAAAGAGGCTGAGCTGAAAGAATAAGGTAGGAGGCATCCATTTTCTCTTCAGCAGAACACTGCAGTGTTACATAACACACCAATCAAACAGTCATCAGTTTTTCTATTTTGTTGGGAGATGTATAGAATCCAGATAGAACTATATTTAGTAATGCTCAACTCTCTAGAGATTCCATGTTTGAAATAACTTGTGTAAACAATATACCAAGTGAACCTTTCTGGAGTAGGAAAAACAAACAGTAAGATAAATCCACAGTGAGTGATTATTTGGGTCTGGTCAGCAAAATTTTAAATTCAAATTATGTATATAGTTCGAGCAATTTATTTCATTCTTCCTTCAGTCATTCCTTATTTTCATACTAAGCAGAAGCATAAGGCTTTCCTATTCCTTGCAAAAGAGGACTAAGCATTCAATATGGTAAACCAAACAAATTATTCAATTTTGGGAGGGGTGCGAGATGTTTAGATTGTGTTGCCATTGTTCTCACTCGTCACCTCATCTGGCACACATCTGTGATGCTTAAGAATCATTCTTGGATCCACATCTTACTAGCCCCTAAACAGCTATTGAATTTGAAACTGTGTAGGGCTTAAAGGATGGCAGTAATGTGGGGAAACTGGTAGCCCATATTCTGCACCTTATCTGAAAGTCCTACAGATCTTTGGGTGTTTAAAATGAAGACTTTGCTGAATAGAGCTACCAGTCACGGATATGCTGTAATATGAACACCCCTGTAGCATCTATGCACACCTTTGCACTGAATGTGCCAAGACTATAAGCCATCCAAATGGAGTGCGAATTAGGGATGAGTATGAAACGGAAAAAAAATGTATTTTGTTTTGTTTCATTTTTTTCCCCCATGATTTGTTTGTTTCATTAGAAATGAACTTTTTTTAAAAAAATTATACAAAACAAACTAGTAACAAACTGATTTGTTACTGTATAAAATGGGTCCCCTGGGTCCTAGAGGCACCATATTTGGTGGGTTCCTTTCTTAGACTCTTCCCTTTAAGACCTCAACATTTGGAGAGATTTGGAGCTCAGAAAGCTGAGTTATTCAGCTTCAAAGGGGGTGACCCTCAGAAAAAACATCTCTAATTGCAATGTTATGTGCTTGAAAATAGTGATTCCCAGGCAGCTATCAGTGTGGAAATTATAGTGGAACTTCCTCAAGCTTGTCCCTTGAAGTACCCCCAATTTGGAGAGGTTTCGAGTACAGGGGGCAAGTTATTCAACTCCAAATGGGGTGCTCATAGGAAAAAATGTAATTTAAAGTATTTGAAAATACTGATCCCAGGCGTCTAGCAACATGGAAATTACAGTGGAGCTTCCTCAAGCTCTTCCCTTTAAGCCCATCAGGGCACATTGGGCTGTAACAGAATTGCACTCCACCAGGCGGGCAGGCGGGCAGGCGGGCAAGGATTAAACATCAGGTTTGGCCTTATGACCCTCAGGTATGAAGAGAGAGAGTGAGTGGAATTCCCTTGAATGTCCAAGGTCTAAAAGACACCTTTGTGTCCATGGCAGCTCTTACAACTATTATGGGCCATTTCAGACACACAGGTATGAAGGAAGAGTGTGGATCTCCCTGGTATCATCAAGAAGACCAAGGCAGGTCTGTGGAGGAGAGACCATCAGAGGAGCAGGACTCTGCACAGGCCATGGTCAGGGACCACATGGGCAAGCCCCTCTAGGCCCCCCATGGCAAATACCCTCAGGCACTGGGCCAGTAAGGTAGAGATCTGGCCCCAGTTGCCCCAGTTGGCCATGGACCTGCTCTCCATCCCTCCCACTAACATCCAGAGTGAGCGAGTGTTCTCACAACTTGGGAACATTTTGAGACCTCACTGCTAATGCCTGGACCCAGGCAACGTAGAAAGTCTGTCCTTCATTAGGTTTAACCTGACTACATTGGGGTTCCCCTCCCCCAAACCATAGCCTGCCTGCCTGCCATTGTTCCAGGCCTGCCTGACTCCAAGGTTGGGTGGCCGGACTCACTGTGTTTCAGGTTCTGTAACTGCCCAATTTTTCTAAGGCCTGCGTTGGCCATACCGGGGGGCGGGCTATAAGTATTTTCAAATACTTTAAATTGCATTTTTCCCATGGACACCCCATTTGGAGTTGAATAACTTGGCCCCCTGCACCCCAAACCACTCCACATTGGGAGTACTTCAAGGGGCAAGCTTGAGGATGCTCCACTGTAATTTCCATGCTGCTAGCTGCCTGGGATCACTATTTTCACATAATTTTAAATTACAGTTTTTTCCTGGGGGCATCCTCTTTGGAGCTGATAACTTAGCCCCCTGTACCCCAAACATCTCCAAATTTGAAGTGCTTAAAGGGGAGAGCTTGGGGAAGGTCCACTATAATTTCCATGCTGCTAGCTTCCTGGGATCACTATTTCCAAGCACATAACATGGCAATTAGAATTTTTTTTCCTGGGGGCACCCCTTTGAAGTTGAATAACTTGCCCCCTGAACCCCAAATCTCTACACATTTGGAGGGCTTAAAGGGAGAGTCCATGGAAGGTACCTACCAAATTTGGTACCTCTAGGACCTAGGGGAGCCATTTTACAGAGAAACGAATTGGTTCATTTTAAGCAAAAAAGTGGCGGTTTGTTTCATTACTAATGAAATGCTGCTTCCCCGTTTCGTTTCATTTCATAAGAACATAAGAAGAGCCATGCTGGATCAGGCCAAAGGCCCATCTAGTCCAGCTTCCTGTATCTCACAGCGGCCCCACCAGATGCGTTTGGGAGTGCATGAGACTAGATATCTGTCTCCTGATACCACTCCCCTGCATCTGGCCCTTGAAGTACCCTGGTTTCTCCATCATGGTTTGTAACCTGTGATGGACTTTTCCTCCAGGAATCTGTCCAATCCCCTTTTGAAGGCATCCAGGCCAGATGCCATCACCACATTCTGTGGCAGGGAGTTCCACAGAGTAACCACACGCTGGGTGAAAAAATATTTTCTTTTGTCTGTTCTTACTCTCCCAGCCCTCAGTTTGAGTGGATGTCCCCCAGTTCTGGTATTTTGTGAGAAGGAGAAGAGCTTCCCTCTATCCACTTTACTCATACCCTGCATTATTTTATACGTCTCAATCATATCCCCCCTCAGGCGCCTTTTTTCCAGACTAAAGAGGCCCAAATGTTTTAGCCTTTCTTCATAAGGGAGGTGCCCCAGCCCAGTAATCATTTTAGTTGCTCTCTTCTGCACCTTTTCCAGTTCCACTATGTCTTTCTTGAGATGCGGTGACCAGAATTGTACACAATACTCCAGGTATTTTGTTACCTAATGAACCGATGAATCAGCATTTCATTTTTCATTTGGTGCCCATTCCTAGTGGGACTGCATACATGTTTATATCCATGCCATATTTAAATCCCAGACACACACACACACACACACCTGTTGATGCTCCGTCTGAACTTTTGCCTGTTTTAATGTAAAATCAGGACATGGTATTGTAGCTGAGTAGTGAATGTGCTTTTTTCCCACTGTGATAAATTCAAAAAATGTTTGAGGAAAATGCACTATTGGACTAATGGAGAGAGAAAGAGAAGTAGTTATTATCTGCCGCCAAAAAGGAAAACAAACTGAAACAAAATTGTTCTCACAACTTTGCATAAAGATTATTTATTGTGAATTCCCAAAGCAAAAAAGCAGTGCAAGTATGGACAAGAGCTGACAAAATCTAACCTTAGCAAAAACTCATGTGCTAAAAAGAAAAGACCTTTCAAGGTATACAAAAGTCACTCTTCATATTTTCATTTCTACAAATAACTCAGTTTTTTGCCTTTCTACCTCAGAATTGGGCTGGACTATCTTCACATCTATCACTTCAATACTACAAAATTCCAGGCAAATCCGCAGAGCCATTTTCTCATCAGAGGACACAGAACATGCTCCTCCTGCTATCCACGTTGCTGGTTATAACGGAAGAGCAAAATGGTATGAAAATAAATCCAGATATAAGGAAACAAGATCCATACATCAACAGAGACTTTCAATGCATACTATAGATTACAAAACAAAAGGGGATGTGCTTCAGAAAGTTAATTTGTGAGATTTACATTGAGCCTGCAAGAAACTGTTAATATTTGATTTATCTTTATTCTCTGAAATAATAACCTTAAATTATAGGTTATGTTCGCTCCATCCTATAGTACAGGAAGACTCTATCTTTTCTTATGTTTGTATTTATAATTTTTAAAAGCCGCATGGAAGAAATCTTGTGCCTTCAACTGTAGGAGATATATTTTCATTTCTTTTTCTGACAATTATACTTTATAATGTGAGCCAGCGTGGTGTAGTGGGTAGAACTGCCCAGGGTACTACAGTTCGCACTAAGGGGGAGGTAGATGATAGATAGATAGATAGATAGATAGATAGATAGATAGATAGATAGAT
>JAHTLZ010000074.1:22151039-22173480 GCA_023846285.1 Phrynocephalus versicolor | reverse complement strand
GTGTGTGTGTGTGTGTGTGTGTGTGTGTGTGTGTGTGTGTGTGTGTGTGTGTGTGTGTGTTACATATACCAACAGATTGTGGAATTTTGGGAGCTATAGTCCCCCCTCCCCCCCTAAAAAAACAATACTCCTCATATGTGCCAAGCTCCATATAGCTATGTGGATTTCTCCCTCTGCCTAAGATCACTTTTGGAAGCCTCTGTGTGTGTGTGTGTGCATGCTTGTACATGCACACACACATGTGTGTAGGAGATGAACTAAAATATCCTATTTGCATAATGAACCATTCTGAAAAATCAGAATATATCTGGCATAAGCCAGACAGAAATATAAAGTATTTACCAGTTAGCCGCAGTCTCTCAGATAGGGACAAATATGTGATAGGGCTATAACATGTGATAGGGCTAAACATTGCAAATAGGGATGGCAAGGTTTGATAGGGCCAGATGGGGCTAAATATGTCATAGTGTTAAGATGTGACACTAAAGCCATGGTCACACCTACAAAATGTTTCCCAGTTCTACCCCATTGATCTTGCAATTTAAATTTGTGTTCAGACAATGCATGGCCATTGTAGAGTCTTCTCCTCTCCATCCCTGCTATCTCTACACCAATTCCCACCTGCCTGGAGGGTTCTGCTTCTTTTGTTTTGAGCGTGCTGCAAAACATTTACTTCGGAGATATGGTATATGAATGACAGTGGCAAAACATTTAATGGGATTGCCAATGTGGGATGTTGGCACCATTACTGTCCTTTGGTTATCCCTTATTTTTATTTTCCTTAAATATTTTCTGCTACCAGAATGTCGATGCCTCGGTACTGTTATGTCACTGGCCTCGGCAGCTCTCTCTGGCTTCCGTCTGCCCAGCATCACTCCACCTACTGCCAGAGAAGCCGACGGAAGAACCTGGTCATTCCTTACATGGATGGAGTGTCGGAGAAGCTTAAAAGGATTTTTGGCAAACACCACATCCCTGTTTATTTCAAACACACAAACACACTAAGGCAGAGACTTGTTCACCCAAAGGATCCGATGCCAAACCATAAAAGGAGCAATATAGTATATGCGGTCCAATGCAGTGAGGAGTGTTCAGACCTCTACATTGGAGAAACTAAACAGCCATTAAACAGAAGAATGGCCCAACATAGGAGAGGTAACAGCTCAGGACCAGAATCAGCAGTACACCTCCATTTGAAGGAAAAAGGCCACTCTTTCAAAGATGAGGATGTACACATATTAGACAAAGAAGAGAGGTGGTTTGAGAGAGGAGTAAGGGAAGCCATTCATGTTAGCATTGAAAATCCCTCCCTCAACAGAGGTGGTGGGCTCCGGCATAGTCTATCTGCTACTTATCAGGCTGTGCTTTCCAAAAGTACCGAGACAAATCAAAAAGCCTTCACCACCAAGGCCATAGCTACGACCCATTCTTGATAGGTTTCAGCACCTTAGGCCATTGTTCACCTTAAGGCTAAGGATACTATTGTCTCCCTAACGAGCCTATTTAGGCCATTGTTCATCTTATGAGCCTAATTCAGGCCAGGGTGACAAGAAGTCAAAGCTGCCTATAAAATGGAGGATTTGCACTAGCTGTATTCGGACCGATGAAGCTGTTTGGATGAACAGCGAAACGTTTCTATCTCTCAAAAAAGAAGTCCAGTAGCCATGACTCAACTTCCAGATTGTAATTGTAGTAGTAATTGAATTATTATTTACCCAAAGGTTGTAAACTAATGTAGCTAAATGATTTGATTTTCTGGAATCAGATCAATGTAAACTCTTATGAAACATATCCACCCACATGCAAAACCAAAAGCAAAGCCTTTTTCTTTCTCTTGTGACAATAGCAGCACCTCCTAAAGGAAGAAATGCATCTTGTTCTTGCATTGGAGAGTTCAGTGTGTAATCTAGGACTTGCTTCTCCTCACTGCACAGAAATTAGAATAATATGATACTACGCATACTTTTTAGAAAGGATTTGGAAAATATTTGAAAAGCCGTCTTAAGATATTTTATTCATTAATCATTTTTTTCTTTTGCTTTTTTCAATTTTTCAGGAAAAAAATAAAAAAGGCCTCACGAAAATAATGGAAAAATCATGTGGATTTTTTTTTCAAATTTGTCCAGTTTTTTTCCCTAGGCCTGCACATCTCTAACTCTGAGAGTCTTTTTTTTTAATCATTACTTCAGATTGCCATGTGCAGACTCTGAGAGTTACAGTTTATATATTATTTACTATAGGCCAGGTCAACATAATCATTATGGCCGGTGTGATTCCAGGAACTGTAGTTCAGAAAATAAACATTTCCCACATTGGATGACTGGTCACCAGGAAGCCCGTCCCAGTGCCATAGGACTGCCCTTTTTGATATCTAGATTTTAGCCACAGAGTCATTCTGTGAAAAAGCCCAAGACTTTATATCTTTTCTTGGAAAAGAAATAACCATGGTAATGGACAGGTAAGGTGCAAAATGGACAAGAATTGATCCTGAAACATAAGAGAGCAAATGGTTTCGTGCTACAGAAAAATGCAATCTTGTTAAGAAACCACAGAGCAGTCTGTGGTTCTGATTGCCTTATGTTTTATCTCCGTGTTCTCTAACTCCTCTCAGGAATAGAAATGCTGGCTGGGGTTCAGCTCTTTGCCTTCAATAATGACTTTCATTTGTTATGAAAGGAAAGGAATTCTCTTTGCTTGTCCAGTTCAGTATTAAAGTTGTATAATGCAACCTTGTATAGGCAGAAGTCCCATCATGCCTCACTGCTGGAGAAGTAGGATTGTGTGAACAGCTTTTCTGCTGTTGTTTCCAGCTGCAGCATCTTTCCATCATGGAGGCGTTACATGCAAGTTACAATGTAGATGTACAGTAGTATAATGGCCTAGTGAACCTGTGTTCTGTATAGTCTCTGTTTGTTTCATGCATCCTTCTTCACTAGCTATAGACATATATAGTAGCCTTAGTAGTGTATGTATATTCCATATATATGGAATGATTCACACAACAGAGTGTGGTGCAAGCACTTTGATATTGCCCTCACACACCAAAGGAAGCATACAACAATGTATACTTGCTATTCCAACACAAAGAGGGCTCTTTAGGTATGTGCATGTGTGTATCTGTGTATATATATGTGCAGGCACACACACAGACACACACACAGACACACACACAGACAGACAGACAGACAGACACACACACACACACACACACACACACAGAGAGAGAGAGAGAGAGATCTTGAAGCTAATTCTCAAATTAGATGTCCTTGTCATTCTGAAAACTGGGTAAGAAACAGTGCTGATGAGGAATTATGGTAAGATGCGGCGACACAGACTAATTTGGCAGTGTGTCAATGCAATTTTGTGTTGAAACACAACAGATTCTCATAGCCTTGGGAAGAGCCAAGAAGGAAAATAAGTTGCCCCTCTACATTCCATATATCTATGGGGCAAGAACAGATTGCCTGGAAGAGCTCTCTGTTTCTCAATAAAAATTAGCTCCAGCTTGGACCTGGCAAACCAAAGGTCCACTTCCCCACACAGCCATGAAGCTCATTGGTCACTTGGGGACGATTGCTGTATTTCAGCCTAAAACCAAAGATTATCATGAGGATGAAATTGGTGAAGGCAGAACAATGACAAGTATCTTTGGCCTTTTGGGAAAAAGGCAGAATACAAATATAAAGAATTAATAAGAGAAAAGAAAGTTGCTGTTGATCAGGAAACAGACTTTCTGACTCTCTCTTGCTGTCCCCATTCTCCTCCATGTGGCACTGAGGTCAGATTTTCCATTTCAATATAAGGAGCTTCCTTGTTCTTATTGACCAATGGGCTGGCTATTGCTTAGAATCTAATCCACCTACTAAGACTGTCAATGGCTCACCTTGATTCCTTGCAAAGAGGAATCTGTAACAGTTCTAATATTACACACTACACATAAGAACCACCTAAGAACTTAAGGCAAGCCATGCTGGGCCAAGACCAAGGGGTTGTCATGTCCAGCATCCAGGTCCCTATGACCAATTGGATGCTTTTGAAGACCACAAACAGGATGTGACAGTGGCACTCCTCGCCCTCCTTTGCTTCCCAGTAACTGATATTGATGGGCATGGTGCTTCTGGATCCTTGAGCCAGCCTAAATAATCACCATGACCAACAAGGACCTCATTGGCCTGGCCCCTTTTCAAAGCCACCAACATGGGTGGCCATTTCTAATACCAAACACAAAGTGGAACTTTAAAGACTACAAGATGGAAAGTCATTAAGCAGTGACTTACCCTGGGATCTTTTTCCAAGCGAAGTTGGTGCTGAAGGCTACGTCGACTCCGGCCTTTAGGCAAGCCGTTATGAAAAAAGTGGTACGCATCCTCTATAAAGGGAAGCTGAGGAGGATGTTGAACATAAAGCGTGTTAGTGAGAAAGCTTGCACTGGCCACCATAAGGCCATACAATCACATCAAACCAACAGTGGAATGCATAATAGGTAAAGTGTGTAATTCGCATTGAACAGAAGTTAAAACATCATTTCATTACAAGGAACCAATATATTTATAAAACAGGAAGTGGCAAAAGGTCACTAATGTCAAAACCAGGCTTCTATTTTTGTTGATGCATATAGGAGTGACAATGCATATAATAGATTCCACCTTATGTGTCCACAGTAGACATGGGCACGACTCAGCGAAATCCTTGTTTCCGTTCTCGTTCTTCGTGCTCGTTACGTAACGAGGAGCGAGAACGACAATTACTCCGCTCCAACTCGAACCTGACCTGATAAAGATAAATTGGGTCTGATTTGTCGTTGTCGTGCATGGCATCGCGGCACCGGCGATCGCGTAATGCCAAGTGGTGCAGCACAGGAAAAAAGTTTTAAAAATAATAAATAAAAAGCCCGATTCCCGTCGGCCATAATAGCAGGAGAAAATATGCCTGCTTCAGTGAGGGCACCTACCAGAGAGGGGTGATTTCTGGGGGGGTCCCCAGCCTTCCCCCCCTCTCCTGTCCTGGGCTGCTGGTACCAGGCTGGGGGGGGGCATCGTCGTCTCCATTTGCCATGCGATGGGGGTGATCCAAAATGGCGACCGCAATATTTATTTTTAAATCGTGGTCCAAAAACCCACCAAAGCACCACAGAAACATTTGAAAATTAGGTATTTTAAATGCCTGATTTTTTATAGTAGCAGCAGTGGGTTTTTCTTGCAACAAAACGTCTCCATTGATTTTATTTTATTTTATTTTTATTTTTTTACACCTGCGCACGCGCAATGATGGGCTGGCCATGGGATGGGACCATGCAAATTTTTGGAGCCATTCCACCAATCGCATGGCCAGGTTTTGCTGAGACTTCTGGATGTGCCAGAGAGGGCATAAAAAGCCCACCAACCCTAAGCCTAACCCTAACCCTAACCCATACGCCAGTACACTGTCTTCTTAGTCGGTCAGAGGCACCCAGAGGTGCAGCCCACTAACCCACCCTAACCTTAACTGTTACCCTAACCCTAGCCCTTACTCTAACCCCAAGCCTAAGCCAGATTTGTATGCAAGTACACTTCCCTTCTTAGTGGGTCAGAGTGGTGCATCGAAAGGTGCCTCCAACTCCAGACCCACTTCCTCCCTTGTAACCTGTACGCCAGTATGCTTTCCTTCTTAGTGAGTCAGAGTCAGCGCCGAGAGAGGTGTCTCTGACACACTAACCCCCCAACCCTGGCTAAATATGGCTGAGCTATAGCTATTAATGGCTATAATGTTCTTAGTGAGACAGCGAAGTGCCGATGAGGTTTCCTGTCACACTAACAACCCAACATAATTGGCAGCGGCTACTGGCTACGCGTTACGCTTCCCTTCCCTTCTGGGTCAACTCAGAGGGAGGCACCCAGAGAGGTGCCTCCCAGAGCTCACCCCTCCCCCTAAACCTGTACAAATGACAGACGACAAACGGAGCGACAAATTTTTGAAAATTTTCACGAAGAACGGAAACGACCCAAAACGGGCCCTTCCCGACAAACGACAACTTGATACGTAATTTTTTCTGGTCGTGCCCATCTCTAGTCCACAGCAAATAGTGATACTTTTGTAGCAGCAAAATTTTTTTGCTTAACCCAAAGAGGCCAAGTGTGCTATAGGAGCTTGCACCGTGACTCAGTTCAGATAAGACAACAGAGAGGACAAAAATGAGTGTAAACAGGGGAGTGATGTGACTTCAGTTCCATTGAACATATTTACAATTCTGAGAAAAATCTTGCCAGTCCATTCTACTCATCAGTTGACATGAATAATAGCCATTAATCACAGTAAGTGTGTATGATGCTGCTGACATCTCTGGTTATCTGGTGGCCACTCCTTCCTTTAATCCAGTTAGTTTTTTTTAGTCCTGCTCTTGTCCTACCGCTCCACTTCAGTGCAACATTGTCCTTGTGCTTCCATCATGCTGTATCTGCAGGATAGTGGATGGTCTGCATGCAGTAACCTTGACCCATGAAGCTGTAGCAGTTTGATATTCAGAGTCTGAACATATAACTGATACACAGGTGGCATTCTGTGACTGAAAACCTGTTGAACTGTGTAAACATTCACATTAGATTAGCCCCATCGAATCAGTGAGGACTTGGTGAATAACCCCCTCCATAAATTCCATTGGTTCAAACAGACCTACCCTAGTTGTGACTTAAGTTGCAACTAGAGTAAGCCTATTTGAATCAAAGGAGCTTATGGAGACTTTGACTCACCAAAACTTCACTGATTCAATGGGACTACTCTAGTTCAGCTCATTTTGCTAAGCAACAGGATTTCAGCCCTTTGTTCTTTCTCATAGGACAACAGATGTTAAGCTTATTGCTTGCGTCTATAGGATGGGCCCATTAGATTATATTGGAGGACTTTCCATAATTTATCACACTCCATGACTGATCAGATAGAACCCAAAGGCTGGAGGTAATTTCAGCTGTATTTATAACCAGGATGTGCACAATGAGGTAATATTGAAATTGGTGCAAACATATATATCTACTCTTCCTTGGATTTTTCTTCTGCAGGATTTGGATCCTTGTATGGAAGTGTATTCATTTAAAAAAAAACACTAAAAAAGTAACACTGTGTTAATGAGATTCAGCCTATACAGTTTTAGCACCAGTTTTGTAATTCCCATTCCCAAAATGTATAAAAATGACAAATGGTTTTTCCAAAAGGCTCACATTTTAATTTTTGAAGTGACATTTTGAAACTCTGCCAGAAACAGACTGGTTTAGTTAAAGACTGTTGGCATGGTTATGTCCTGTGTCATGTTACTTACAGTATATAGCAAGTCTAATGTAGCTTTTTAAGTATGTGGAAAGTTCTGTGACGGGTTGAGTTTCAGGGCTAAAGGAATGGGGTTTAACCCACATCTCCTGACTCCTACTCCAACATTCTACTCACTACTAGTGAAAAGTCAAAGATTACTGGCTTAGTTGTCACTGAAATTATCTAATTCTTGGGCAAGTATAATAACAAACAAGGCAGACAAGTTTAAATGTATGGTATAAAAAGGCACATACTCTCACCTTTGGTTAAATGCTGTGGGGATGGGGGGAGGGAGAAGGAGACGAAAAACTAAGAGAATGAACATTCTCTTTATATCATATGTAAATAATTCTCAATGCAATGTTTACATTAATCCCATTTTTCCCAATCATTCAGTTTCTGAGAAAACTAGGAAGATGGTAGCAACCCTACTGTTGTCCCTTCAACTCTTACCCCAGAGACTCTCTGTTTTGGTGACAAATCAATCCCCACAAGTGCTGTTGCTTATTACTGGGCAAGGTCAGCCTGATGTGTACATGCAGCTGGCACCTCTTCTGTATCCCACTTAGGCGACTTAGGCAGCACTGAAAAAATGCTTGTGAAATGGCCCACTGGCAGAGCCTTTACGTCTACATAGTGAGAGGCTGAGAGAGAGAGAAAACCACTTTGCCCACAGCCAATCTAGTGTTAAATGCTTCATTTTGCATAATTGCCTTTGTGGAGGGGGCAGGTACATGAATCATATCTCAGCAGGGCTTTCTAATGAAGTAGGCTGTACTTCAGGAGAACGTAAGCCGAAATAAACTTGTTAATCTTTGGCCACAATTCTCTTGGTGAGCGCTGCACACCCAAGGCTGATAACAACCTCAGCCACAGCCTTTCATCTCTATTTTAAGAAGTCCTATTTCACCCTTTCCTCAGATGCTGAAGCTTCCAAGGAATCCCTTCTGACCAAGCGGAGCCTTTGGGAGCCTTGGGATGAAGGATGAAATCTTTTAATGTTCAAAACCTGCTACCAGAAGAACAGGGACTGGCAACAGTGATTTTCAGGCATTGAATCCCTCTTTCCCTCCCCACCCCCACCCCACCTCTACTATGTCCTAGGCCCCCAAAGCCACTTCCAGGTGAAATGGGATCCCTAGTGAGCCACCTGAGGAAAAGGAGATTACAACACTTTGAATTAAAGATGAACAGCCACTGATGATGATGTTTGAAAATCAACCTGAGTCAACAGGATGCCAGCCACTATAAAACATTATAACACTTCTTTTCTTTTCTTTTGTTCTTTCAGCAGACTAACACGGTCCATGCTGGATACAATGTGGTAGTGATT
Organism: Phrynocephalus versicolor; assembly: GCA_023846285.1. Lineage (NCBI taxonomy): Eukaryota > Metazoa > Chordata > Lepidosauria > Squamata > Agamidae > Phrynocephalus > Phrynocephalus versicolor. Next base: position 22,164,869 of record JAHTLZ010000074.1, on the reverse strand, counting down.
GTCACAAATTCCTGGGTTATGTGGAAGAATGTTGTAGGATCTATTGCCACAACATTCACAGCATGTCTTCTTGAAAAAGCAGTTGCTTGTTTCTGCTTCCTTGAACTGTTTCAGATGGGTGGTTTTGTTTTGTTTTTGTTTTTTCTTTTTTCTTTTTGAGGCATTTTCCCGACCATTCAGGCAATATAAGGCCTATCTCTATGCATTCAGGTACACAATCCATGTCCTTCCTGTCTTGCACATTGTTCCAGGGGGCAGAGATTATGCACTGGTGTGCAGCCTAACAAATTTCATACCTTCATACCTTTCTCATTAGAAATGGCAAAAAACCCAACCACCTCTAGACATGTCCTGGAGGGGTATGAGCATTTTGTACATTTATTAAAAGGTCTTCAGAATGTCAGAATGTCCTGGGGAGCAGCTTTAGTTTAATGAGGTTTGGGTCAAAAGCCCTTTAAGCCCAGTGTGAATGGGGAAAAGCTGGAAGCAAGGAGAATAGGGTTTCCCTCTCACCTTGAAGAGCCCTCACTATGAGGACCTTAGAATTGGAGGTCTCTGTGACTTCTTTGCTCATAGTTCATGTTAAGGATACTGTAGGTTGTGAGAGAAATGCTCCCACTTTTGAACTCATCTGCCTTAGGCAGAATTCCTCAGGTTTTAAATTTAGCAGTTTGGGCAGGGAAGTGGGCAAGAATGCCAACTGTATCCATCATTCAGTTATTACAAATACCCAAGATTAGGAAATTTGCCTGAGTAAGTGGTACACATGCCTCTTTCTCTTCCTGCCCAAATAAGCATGATGTGATCTAAATCTGTACGTAGAGAGGATCTCTTAGAGATGGAAAACAGTGCAAAGAGAGGACTGGGTTCTGAGTACTGCTGTTCTATACACTTTAGAAATATCTGGAACACTGTACTACAAAACCTCCATGAGGCTGCTTGGAAGGAACATTTTCAACTGTGGTCCAAGGAGCTCTGCATTTCCTGCTCCGAATAATTCATAGCCATCTGATTCATCATTCAACTGCATTTTCAATTCCATTTTTATCTCTGTTCTCCAACCAGCTTCTTTCCAATTAGAACAATTAAAAAGAGGATATCCAACCTATCTTGTAAGTTCCTAGCCAAACAGTACTCATCTTTGCTTCACACTGAGAATTACTGGAGAACAGAAGGTAGCATGATAGGTGGTTACTTGGCACATTAATTATTTTTGCATAGTGCATTGGCATATCATTCAAGTTGCATAAACAATTTCATTGTTTATTTCACCAGCCTTCAGTGAGGCCCCTAGGTCCTTCTACCGCCAACATTCCTATCTTTGAAATAAGTTGAAATGTTATTATTAAGCATAGGCAAATGGCTGCAAATTCCTAATTGGCTTGAATGCTATGTATTGCTGCCTTGGAACCAAGCCATGGACTCTCAGATCTCACTGTCTAATTGCCTTTTTAAAAATATCTCTCCAGGAGTTAATATCCAATCTAATGATAGTTCAACTGGCTGAATAGCTCATTGTTGCAGCACCTATCTGTGGAGCCAGGTTTTCCAGTTCCCCACTTTGCCTAAGGGAAGGGAAGGGCCAGCCTAGGCGGCCTTAGGCAAGCTGCCCCATTCCAGAGCACCCCCAGAAGACTCAGAGTCACAGAAGAGTGAAGTTGGAAGGGGCCTGCACAGCCATCAGGTCTACCCTCCCATTTGATGCAGGAATACGAAGGCACTTCTTGGTACTATATACTTATGGAAATGTTAGGAAAGGGTTGTCCTAAATTAAAAATGACTTTTAAAAATGACTTCCAGGCTTAATTCAAAGGCCTGCTTATATGATCTTGCCTCAATAAAAATTTAGCAAACTCCAGCCACAAAGCAAAATTTGCCACACAGATTGGGGTATATTCATTAGCATCCATAGAAGGGGTAGAGGAGCTGATAATATCCATGCTGTAATACCATATAACACATTAGGATTTTTATTTATTTTTATCTATTTATTGTATAAAATGCTAATAATGATCCTGGAACATAATAGCATCATTTCATGTTGTAGAATTTATTTGGTGTCAACACTTCTGCTTGCATGAAATACTCTGTCTTTTGTGTCTCCTAAATAAATTCAAATACAATAGGACCCTGGTATCCACTGGGATTGGTTCCAGGCCTTCCAATGGATAATACAAACCGTGGATAAGAGAGAATACCAACCCCCCAACTGCTGTTTCACTGCAATAGCTTGCTTTATGCTGCTGTTTTGCGGCAGTAGCTTGCTTTACAGCTGCTGTTTGTGACAGTAGCTTGATTTGCAGCTGCTGAATTATTTATTTATTTATTTCTTCTGCCAGCTGTGGATAATGAATCAGTAGATACGGGGGTCCTATTGTAGTGACATTCATCTATCCTATTAGAGGAGAGGGGGATGACGCAACAGTAGACATTAGAGATGGGCATGAAACAAGCGATTTTTCGTTTTCGTTTTCGTTTTCATTTTCATTTCGTTACGTAACGAAATGAAAAACAAATTTTGACTCCCAAATGAAATGAAACGACCCAAAACATGAAAACTTTTGTCAACCGCTTCGTTTTCATTACGGCAAATACATTGAATTGTGCTAAATGGTAACGAAACAGCAATTTTTCGTTTTTGTTTTCATTTTTTCGGTTCATTACCTAATGAAACGGAAATGAAACTTTTTGCAAAAAACCTCACGAAAACGAAAACAAACTGAAACTGACCCCTAAACGACCAAACGACAAACGAAACACCATTTTTTTGAGTCGTGCCCATCTCTAGTAAACATTCTAGACAGGAAACCAACATTGTACAAGATAGCCTGGAACAGCAGTTTCCAAGTTGGACAGCATGGCGAGATTCCCCCATCTCATAGGAGTAGAAGGGACTGATTTATCAAACCACAGAAAAATAGCCAGAGAAACCACATTCCCAGGCCCATTTGTGGGCCTAAATGCCATGTTTTGCTAATTTATCAGTCCCTTATAACTCAGTCTCATACTGCCAACTTTCCACAGTGACTAAAATCTTGTGAAACAGAGATTGAGGCTTTATGCTTTCCCAGTGGTAAAATTAGTGTGCTTTAAAAAATATTAAGGAGAATAATTTCAATTGAATTTTATCAAAAATCATAGTAAACAAACATGATAAGAGCCATCTCCTAGCTCATGTAACTCGAGGGTATTAATCTTGCAGTGCACAAATCATCTCCAGAACTGTATTCTAGTACTCATTGTGTCCCAAAATGTACTGTATACTCTAGAAAACAGGTTGGAGCAGTAACTTCTGAGCAGGAGAGGAGAGGCAGCCTCCTTCACCCGCCACACACAGCTCAACAGCCTCCAATGAACAACCCACAAAACATCAAAACAAACAAACAAACAAACAAACACCAAACCACATGCTGTCCTCTCTTGGCTGGAATCCTGCGTTCCAGAAAGCCCTCTGGCATGACAACTGCTGCACTCCAAGCAGGAACGCCCAGAATTCTTCCTGGACAATAGCTGGAAAACTCTGGGAATAGGGAATGGGGGAAGAGAATGGCATCCCCCTAATGTTAGCCTCTATCTCCCATGTACTGTTCAAGCATTCTGACCCTGACACCACATTGGTTAGTGGCTATCCCCCATTGCACCACACCACACTCTGTCTCATGGGGAACATCAGCATCATTTATTTTGCCTGCGGGGTGTCCCTCTCTCATCCAAAAAAGGGAAACAGAGATCTGTATTTAACTATTCCATGGGCTACTGGAAAAACAACCTTTTTGTTGTTTTTTGTTTTGCTTTGCTTTTTTTAATGGAGAAAAGCGAGATAAAAATATTTTAGATAGATTACATATAAATTATAAATTATATAATTAAATAATAACATGATAAAGACTAAAATTAAAACACCACCTGTTAGTGGGGTGGCTAAAAATATCTTGTAAATAAATAAATAAATAAATAAATAAATAAATAAATAAATAGAAATTCAATGTGTCCTGTCAGAGCAAGGAAATTTAGCAGCAGAGGCAAACTGTTACTGAGCAGCACTGAGGCCTATGCCTGTGGTCACTCTCTCTTCTTATGTTTCCTCATTTTTTCTATCAGAGTTGGGCTAGACAGCTCTTTTAATCAAGGATTGTCCTTTGAAAAAAATAGGGTGCATGGCCACCAAACACATCACAGCAGTAGCATCTCAGAGTGGGAACTACATGCGTCTACATGAGTCAGGAAACTTCACTTCTCCTTGGAGGCCACCAATGCTGGCATCCGCACAGAGCTTGGAATATAGAGTGATCTGACACAGCCACTCACACCTGAGCAGTGATAGAATGATGCTCTGGAGTCCAGACCATCATCCTGCTGCGGTTCAGCTAAGCATGGCTCCAGCCGTTTTCTGTAAACAAAATTTCCAAGCTCGACATATAATTATCCCTGCTTGCAGAGGATTGTGCACCATCCTGAGAGCAAAAGAAGCAAAACATAGGTGCGCGCGCACACACACGTACATGCACACGCACACACCAAGAAAAGAATCATCAACATATGAAGAATCTGTTTTTAGCAAAAAATAGCATATGGTTTCTGAGAAAAATGAAATGCCACCCATTATACTCCCTCGTTGCATGGCTCCATCCCAATCATGCTGCACCCAGAATATGCTTAATTATTTCGATAACTAAAAGTAAATATAATCCCACCAGCAGATGACGTCCTCACTGTTCTTGCTGAGAAGGAGACTGCTATTATTATTTGCCTTAGGCATTATCCCAGCTAGCTTCAAAGGCATCCAGTTCTGAAGTACAAACGACCACAGGTTGTGTTCACACATAATATTTATCACTTGATGATGGGCTGATGGCTTTTGCAAATGGTGAACAGCCATCCTGCAGCACATGGCATAGAGCCCCCTGCGTCTCCAGCCTCCTATTCCCAGTAGGGTAGTTCAGGCAATCAGCCGCCAAATCCTTGAGTGATAAACCAAAGTGGTAAAAATGATCACAAGGTCAATGCTGCCAATTACTGCCCTTTCTCTGTTGTTCGGGTGAGAACGACTAAGGAAGAGAGAGAGGAACATACAGAGCCAGCTCAGTGAGCTGCGTATCTGGCTGCCGAGTAAGAGGTCAAGAAGTCCATTCCTCACAGGGTCTCTCTAACAGATGACAAGACCTGGGTGGTCTTGAGCAAGCTGCACAGCCCCAGAACAACCAAAAAAGAAGACGGGAATATGGAGGGAGGATGAAGCGCCTCTGAATAAGTTGTGTATCAGAAACCATGGAAAGCATCACCATCAGAATGAACTTGATAAAGCAAAGCAAAGCAAAGTGTTCTGCTTATATACCACCTCATACAACTTCAAGTAGTCTCTGGGCATTTTACAGTTATTTTTAATTACAGTAATGCAGGCTACACATTGCCCCCCCCCCTCCAACCTCAGAAGGATGGAAGGCTGAGTCAATCATGAGCCTGCTACCTGGAATTGAACCCCAGGTCCTGAGCACAGTTTTACCTGCAGGACAGGCATTTAACCACTGTGCCATGGAGCTCAGCATGTTATAGCATGTTAGAGTAATTAGCTAAAAGCGTCCAGAAAATTAAAAGAACAGCAAACCATCAGTGTTGTGCTCATGCAGAAGCCAAAAGTTGCTTCAGAGGTTCTGTTTTCTGGCCAGGACATGCTCTCTGGCTCTGAAGCAAGGGGACATCGGGTGGTTTCTAAGTTCCTTCCCTGCTGCACTGAGACAAGGAACGGTTGGATATTCAAGATGATGGTGCTCTTGTCTTGTCCAGAATGTTGTGACAGTCCCTCTTAAGGACTAGATGTGTAACCATCAGCCTGATCTTCGTTTACCTGATCCTACAGATGTTTGATCCTGTTGCTGCGCCCCAGGCCAACCTAGTAATGTAGGGGCCGATCCTCACTCTACTGAACTGTGATTGCTTCCTTTCACAGACACTTTAATACTTTGAGGTAGTTTATCTCATCTCCATTACCTTCTTCAGCATAAGTGTTCGGCATCCCTAGCATTACTCAGTGGGAAATCTCTTCTCTCCACTTGTGTTTCCTTCACAAGTATTAAAATCTGTCTGTAGGAGAGTAGGAGCAAACCTAAGGGGGACAATTTTCTAGCAACTGCAGGAGATGGAGAAGCAGCGTAGGTCAGGGAGCCACATCCAATGACACCCCCACACACAAAGAGATCCCCCATTCATTCCTCAAGGGCACAAGCTGCCATGCATCCCAGATCGCGTAAGCTAGTGAGACACTCCCACTGCACAACACATGGTCCTGTTTTTACCACATGGGGTTCACTTTGCCTGTGCTTGGCACAAGACATTTTGCTACCAATGCCCTTCCCTTGATTTTTCTCCTCTTTGCGTGTATGTGCACTTATGTTAAAAAAATCCAAAATTCTGTGCAGCTCGATGCTGTTTCCAGGGACATTTGGGAATAGAAAAGATAAAACTTTGCCCATTAATTGTAATAATTGCCATTTATTCCTCAGGGAGAAAACTACACACACACCAAACACCTGAGAAATCCTATGTGATGCCAGGTATGTACCTTCCAAGAAATCCCTGGCTTGTGTGGCTGATAATTTTTTTCTACAAAAAGCAGAGAAAGAAACGAGAGGACTAGCTATCCATGACTTGATTCTAGCCAACAGAGACGACTTGGTGGAGAAAGTGGCAGTAAGGGGAATTCTGGGAAAGAGTGACCATGTTCTACTAGAAATCTTGATTTCAAAGGAATATGCTGGATTTTTTTAAATCCAATTTTAATAAACTGAGAAAAAGGATTAGTAAGGTTTCATGGAAAAAGATTTTAATAAGAAAATAAGTCCTCAGAGGAGATGTGAAAACACAAAAAGACATGAGTTGGAAGTGGAAAGAAGGCCAGGCTACAATGGAAGAGTACAAACAAGCTGCAAAGAATTACAGGGATGGCATTAGGAAGTCAAAAGAGAATGAGATGAGATTAGACACTAAAAGCAACGAAAAGCATTCTTCAAGTATGTATGCCTCAAGAGAAAAAGAAAAGAAACAGTGGCTTGGCGACTCAATGGAGATGGAAAAATGATAACAGATGACAAAGAAAAGGCAGAAGTGCTACATTCCTATTGTAGCTAAGGGCGTTTATACACGACCCCTAAGCTCTGCTGCAAATGGCTCCCAGCTCCAGAGCTTAAAAATGTTTCCCCACCAGCTCCGGAGCTAACAGAAAATTAAGTGTGACCCCGCCCACCTAAGCGCAACCCAGCGCACCTTTCAAGTACCTGCTCTGGGACAGTGAAAAATTTTGATGCGGAGAGTGCCGGGCTCTCCTCGTTTCTTTTTGTTGTTGTTGTTTTTGCCTCCCGCCCCTTTAAGAGGAACCAGGAAGTGACCGGGGCTCAAACCGGGGCTCGGAGCAGCTTCCACCAGCACCGGAGGTAAGGCTTTATTCTTTTGTCCCTTTTCAAGGCTTTTTTTCCTCCCTCCCCTCACGCAGACAGAAGCAAGGAAGTGTGGAGTGGTGGGGAGGAAGGAAGAGCAACGAACCCCCAAGATCTCTGGTCCGAATTTAAGGGGCCAGCGGATCTTAGGGGTTGTGTGAAAAGGCCCTAAATCTTTTCCCCAAAGAGAAACTATGAACCTTCAGACAAAATGCAAGTCAAAGGGATAGGGTTGCAGATGGAGACTGATAAACAAATAGTCAAGGAATACCTTATTACTTTGTAGGAGTTCAAATCTCCCCAACTGAATGAACTGTATCCATGAGTATTGAAGGAAGTGGCTGAAGAAATCTCAGAACTGCTGTCCATTATGGCCTTGAAAGCATGGGAAATGGGTGAGGTACTAGATGACTGGAGAAGGGCTAATGTCCTATCTTCAAGGAAGGCAAAAAAACAAACAAACCCAAGAACCCTGGGAACTACAGACCAATCAACCTGACATCAATCTCAGGGGAAAATTTGGAACAGATTATCAAGCAATTATAAGAGGGCTGCCTACCTCCCATGGACACACAAGAAATGCTAATTAAGTTGTGTGTCACAAGTGACAGTGGACTTACTATCCTTGGCAAGGAACCATGAAGCATCCATTCTCCTCCACAATAAGAATTCATTAGAAAAATGAATACCTGTATGTGAAAAAAAGTATAGGAATATGGCACCTGTTATTCGAGAAACACATTTGTTGTTATGTGTGGCTGCTCTGTGACCTCCTGTGCTACCACAGCAGCAGCATTTCACAATGGATTTGTGTGTGTGTGTGTGTGTGTGTGTGTGTGTGTGTGTGTGTGTGTGTGTGTGTGTGTGTGTAAAACATTGCTACTTTCCTTTTAAGCTGCCTCAGCCTCAACATTTTTAGATTTTTCTCCTGCCCCATGAGAAAAATGTGCCTACTTGCGTAGATGGTGAATGGAGGAGCACAAGCAGGGCTGATTTCCTCACAGAAAATCTTAGAAACTGAAAGGCAGGAGAAAACTAAGGTTCCACTTTCAGTCTGTGTCTAGTTGGCAGAGTCTCCCACCATTTGCAACAAATGCTTCTAGAGATATATTTTAAAGACTCTGTTTTCTTCAGGAGGATGGCATAATTTGTTACCTTGACCATTCATATCTTTGCTCAACATAGCCATTGATTTTTCATGTCAATTAATAAATGGCATTGCTGTTTAGTGCCCATCTAAATTAGGGTTAATTCTCTATGTGCTGATAAGCTATGGTTCCTTTATTACACCAATCAAGTAAAATAAACACATATTTTAAATTAGTTTCTGAACAAATTTGCTGCCATTAGCTCTTGAAAAGTACCTTATCTGCCAAGAAACTATACCTTCCCGTCTATTAATGTGCCCGAATTTGGAATAATAATTTTAAAAGGACTGACAAAGCTAAAGGTGAAAAGATGAAGAAAATGATAGGTGATGTGAACATTCTTTGCTTATTATTGGCTTGTGTGGGGCAGTATCCTATATCTTATCTGTAACCCAAATGAGAATATAGGAATGTTTGGACTGTTGAGTCAGATCCAAGACCCATCTAGTCCAAAATTCTGCTTCCCATGGCACCATCAGGAAAACCCACAAGCAATCTATGGAACATGGGAGTACCATCTCTTAGCCAGAGCATTCAGGGCAGAACCTGGAACCGGACAGTTCCTAGTAACTAGGTTATTCCGAATATCTTCCATTTCTCAATAATTAATGTACGACTCCCTCACACGTTGCCTGTAAGGGATGCCTGTACTCATTTTGTGATGAAATTCTAACTTGTTAGTTGCTTTTACGGAGAGGAAGGGGACAGCCTTACTAAATGGGGGTGGATGAAGAATCACCGGGTTCAAGTGCTGACTTACAGGACACCTTCTGTGGTTTCTCCTTCCTCTGTTGCAGGTGCGGAGGTGACAAATGAAGGGGATGGAGTCCGAGTGAGTTTGGTTCTTTCAGCAGACATGTTGTCTGTTCCTGGTAGGTCCGTCAGACTCAGCCACTTAGCCAAAGCAATCTGCACCAGCCATGGCTAATGGACAAGTAGGAGGATAGCCCTCTCTTGACCCTGTTGCAAAATTCCGCCCTTGAAATACTGTACTACCACCCAGAGGACCTTACCTCTGCTATCCTAGCCTTGGAAGGTCACTGCCAACATACCAGCCAACCTCCCCACAAGGCACTCCAAGCCCTTGGGGTCACCTGGACGTCCAGCAAGAAAGATGTGTGCTGGAGTAGGTTGCATATTTCTTCCTGTGGAGGGGTGACAGCCTCACTGCTGAAACAGGATCCTAGCCTGATCTCTTTATTTCTTTGGCATCAGCCTCAAACTTGCCCGAAGCTCTCTTTTCCAACCAGAGGCTCTTGGTGCCCATCTCCAAAGGCGCTTGCTTGCTCAGTGCCAAGCAAATTTCCCAGCATCTGTATCAATGCTTTCAGATTCAACAGTCCTGGGGCTATTGGTTGTGTGAATGCTGTTGCTTACTTCGTAATGTGGTAAGATAGCCTTCCTATGTTTTGGGATCTCCTACGTCAGGCTTGCCGAAAGTCCGGCCCGGGGGGGCAAATCCGGCCCATCAGGCCATTCTGAGTGGCCCACGGCTGGCTGACCCACCCATCCCTCCCCCTCCTTCACCCCATGTTTTTTTTTAAAAAAATCTTCCACCAACACTGACACTGCCGGGAAGCTTGAGGGACTGGGTGGGCCGGCCGGCCAGTGAGCAGAAGCTTGTGGGGCTGGGTGGGCGGATGAGGGGGCGGGCCACCACCAGCAGCACTGCCGGGAAGCTTGTGGGGCTGGGGGCGCACGGGGCGGGGGGTAGCATGTGGGCGGGCCGCCGCCTCCGGCATCACCAGGAACCTTGTGAAGCTAGGCTCAGGCTGCTGGGAACATTGTGAGGTTGGGCGCACATGCGGGGCAGCGATCGGGCAGGCCACGGGGAGCAACCGGCCCCTGACACATTCTCAGCCACCAAATCTGGCCCTCCTTACAAAAAGTTTGGGCACCCCTGTCCTATGTGTTCTGCTCAGTGGGGTGTTGGACCTCTGCCTGGGTGCTTCACTGAAGCCGTAAAGCACAGCTCAAGATACAGGGAAAGTGATGCTGTTCATTGGCAGCTATATGTTGGTGGAAGGAAAGCATATGCATCTTAACACATGGCAATCTGTTTTACCAACTGAGATTCCTTTAGCAATTAGCAAAGCATCATTTTGCAGTCAGCACACACACAAAAGTGAGTGTGCTTTTCTTCTAGGTGATTTTTAAAAAATGGAACAAAATGAATCATCCCAAATCATTCACTGCTAATATTTTGGGGGCTTTGTGGGTTTCCCCCCATAAAATATAATTCTCAAAGAAATTATCTGCCTTCATTTTCACATTAAGAAGCCTAAACATTTCCCCCAAAACCAATAGTAAGCTGTGTGAAGACTATACCAGTGTGAAAACGAGTTTCAAAGTAGGAAGAAAACACAACATAATGAATCTTATTTCTCAAGTGAACAAAAGAAGACTTCATCTTATGGTTTGCTGTGGGTGGATTAAAAGAAGTGCTACAGAAGCACTCACATTTCTCCAGTTTAGGTAGCCAGGTGTAAAAACTTCAATGACTCAGACTTTTGGCAAACCCTCCAGCCCAGACACAGAGATCAGCACATAGGTAGGATGTACATAACCTGAACATCTCACAGGGTCTGTTGACTGGGATCGGCAACACAGTGTCACAGTCTTCCCTTCCTGACCCTGTGGAGCCAGAGGTCAGGAATTTGATTCCCCAGTGTGCTCCCTAGACAGAGGCTGGTCTCAGTAAGCCTCCTTCTAGCTCTGTAGTACCCAGGCCCTGTCTTATAATTCCCATAATCCCTAGACAGCATCCTCTGACTGAGAGACACTGGTGTTAAGAAATACCAGTTACCATTTTCTTTCTTAAAAATAATGCAGGGAAAGGAAAAGGGCAGCTCAACTTGAAACAAATGAATGGAACCAAGAAACAAACACATGATGGCATATCATCTCTCCCCTGCCCATATTTAGGTTTTTTTTTAAATGAAAAAATTAAAGCCTTTACAAATCCCACAATTTCTTTAGCTTGCTAATACATCCCACTTCACTGGAGGTGCCAGTGTTTTGACTCCATAAGCAATGGGACCCTCAGGATGGAGGGTATAATAAATGAAGTCTATTTTTTTCTGGTTCCAGGAAATAAATGGAGAACCCAAATGCCAGGTAATGTTAAATGATGGGAGAATCAGCGTACAATTATACAAAACCCTGAGATGAAGTGTCCCCAATAGAGATGGGCACGACTTCAAAAAAATTTTTTTCGAGTTGTCGTTAGTCGGGCCGGTTCCGTTTCGGCTCGTTTCCGTTTTTCGCGAAAAATCGCAAAAATTAGTCGGTTCGTTTTTTCATTTTTTCATTTTTGTTAGTACTGGTTTTTTTTGGGGGGGTAGCGGGCTCCTGGAGGCACCTCTGTGGGGTGGGTGCCTCCTCTGGCCCGCTATAAAGGGAAAGCGGGCTCCTGGAGGCACCCGTGGGTGCCTCCTATCCTCACCCACTAGGAAGGGAAAGCAGCAGGCTCCAAGAGACCCCTCAACATGGGGGTCTCCCCTCCTCACCTGCTGCTGCAAAATGGCATGCATAACCATATGGATATGCATACCACTTGCAGACAGTGAGACCAGTCCACTGGTACGACCCTCCGTCAAGGATGACTGGGTCGCACCTGCTATGTCCCACAAAGAAGGGAATCATACTTGCGTGTAGTGCAATGCAAGTAGATCTGGCTTAGGGTTAAGGTGGGTTAGTGCAAGGGCTAGGGTTAGTGCAAGGGCTAGGGCTAGTGACGGGTAAGGTTACGGTGGGCTAGTGGGTTGCACCTCTGGGTGCCTCTCTGACCCACTAAGAAGACAGTCTGTGACGTATGGGTAAGGAGTCAAGGATTAGGGTTAGGGTTAGGGGGCTAGGGCAGGTTTTAGGGGGCTTTTTGGCACATCCCAGAAGTCTCCATGGCCAAGTGGCCATGCGATTGGTGGGATGGCTCCAAAAATTTGCATGGTCGTCCACTCCCACATGGCTGGCCATGGCCACTCGGCCAGCCCATCATTGCGCAGGTGTAAAAAAAATAAATAAAATAAAATCAATGGAGGACAGAGGAGGAGAGGAGAGACATTTTGTTGCAAGAAAAAACCCACTGCTACTGTGAAAAATCTGGCAGTTTATAAATTTCTGCGTGTTTCTGTTGTCCTTGTGTGTTTTTGGACCATGATTTCAAAAACAATATTGCGTTCGCCGCCCCATTTTGGATCCCCCGCCCACACCGCATGGCATGGCGACTCGAGTCTGGCTGCCCAGGACGGGGGGAGGCGGGACCCCCCCTCCAGAAACAAACCATCCCTCCGGTAGGTGCCCTGCGCCCTTAGTCAAGAGCAGGCATTTTTCCGCCTGCTTTTTGGCCCGGGAATGGGTGGGGGGAGAGTTTAAAAGTTTTTTCCTGTGCCGTCCGTGCCGCTTGCTTGCGCTTTAATTGCTTTGCGGCGGCCGGCGGCGAGACTGGGCTTTTTGCTGGCTGCGAGCCTGCGGCGAGTCCCACCAGACCAGAGCAGCCCAGGACGGAGGGGGGGGAGGCCGGGACCCCCCCTCCAGAAACAAACCATCCCTCCGGTAGGTGCCCTGCGCCCTTAGTCAAGAGCAGGCAATTTTCTGCCTGCTTTTTGGCCCGGAATGGGTGGGGGGAGAGTTTAAAAGTTTTTTCCTGTGCCATCCGTGCCGCTTGCTTGCGCTTTAATTGCTTTGCGGCGGCCGGCGGCGAGACTGGGCTTTTTGCTGGCTGCGAGCCTGTGGCGAGTCCCACCAGACCAGAGCAGCCCAGGACGGAGGGGGGGGAGGCCGGGACCCCCCCTCCAGAAACAAACCATCCCTCCGGTAGGTGCCCTGAGGCACGGCAGGCCAGGAACCGGGTTTTTTTAACTTTTAAAAACTTTTTTTCTGTGCCGCGTGGCATCGTGCGATGCAAGTAACTAGCACGACAAATCAGACCAAATTGTTCGTTCGTCGGTTCGAGCTCGAAGTCTGGCAGAGTAATCCCCGTTACCGTTTCCGTTCCGTAATGGAACCGAGTAACGGAAACGGAAACGGGAATACCGCTAAGTCGTGCCCATCTCTAGTCCCCAAATCCTTCCTTGGGTCCTTTTCCAAGGAGAAAGGCAGGGGAAAATATTATAAATAAATAAATAAATAAATAAATAAATAAATAAATAAATACACACACACACACACACACACACACACACACACACACACACACACACAAACACATACATACATACATACATACATACATACATACATACATACATACA
>JAHTLZ010000074.1:22116019-22141013 GCA_023846285.1 Phrynocephalus versicolor | reverse complement strand
CCCCTCTCTGGTAGGTGCCCTCACTCAGGCAGGCATATTTTCACCTGCTTTTATGGCAGGGAATCGTTTTTTTTAAAAAAACTTTTTTTCTGTGCTGCGCCGCTTGGCATCGCATAACAATGAAAAATCAGACCCAATTTATCTTTATCGGGTCGGGTTCGAGCTGGAGCGGAGTAATTGTCGTTACCGTTCCCCGTTAGGTAACGAGAACGACGGATGAGAACGGAAACGAGGATTTCACCAAGTCGTGACCATGTCTATTGAGGACCCCTGATCTAGCATAATAAATTGCATTGCTCTGTTATTTTCAAGCAGGTCATTAATGTACTGACTCCATGTCATGATTTTCTTAACATAAAGTATCAGAGAATTACCATTATGCATTTGGAATGTGTCTGCTACCTTAATGATTGTTAATACATGTACAGTATATAAAAAGAGCATGGACCTTCTTTAGGTCTTCTGGTTCTATACTTTAGCATTAAAATCACTTATTTTAAAGTTTAGGTGTTGCCTTTCATATACTTTATAATAGCTTTGAGGTCATATAATCATGCTATGTTTCCTTTATTTCCTATGTTTTCTTTATTTTTAACAGCAGTTGGGGTATAGCATGCTGATATTTATGGGCTTTGTTTTTAGGTGGATCTGCATTACCCTGTCTAACTACAGAATGAAGTTTTCTTCTTCTTCTTCTTCTTCTTCTTCTTCTTCAAATTGCAGCTTCAGGTGCATCATTACTAGCTATTATCCTCATTATCCATACTGGCCCAAATTTAGGCAAACAAACATCACTTTCCCCAAGCAATGTGAATATTTGTCCAATTAATTTATTTTACTGTTTGTGGCTTTTCCTGCCATACACATACAAATTCCATTTCAGGGATTCTTTGCATTTTCTGTCCACCTAAATGCTGCCAAGAAAAAAAAAATCCCTCTATTTTCATCTAACCATGGGGACTGTGCTTGAGAGACATAATGTGATGGTTTTCTCTTGCTTTCGAACTCAGCCAATTAAATGGCTACCACCCGAGCTCTTGGTAGATCATCACAATGCCCACTCCGGATCCTTTTTTCTCTGGCCTCTAATTGGGACCACTTCTGTTGCAGCCCAAAGACAGATAGGTTATAGAAATGATTCACTTCCTCAAGTCTCCACAAAGCTCATGGGCCTGGCTCAGAACAAACATGCTCATTTTTCCAAGGATTTGGGTTAATTAAGTGCTGCCTCATACTTGGGATGATGTATTCGGTGCCACTCACGGAGGACACTATAAAATAAAAAGAGGTCACCTATACAGAAAACTACAATGGATGCAGCTCTAGCCCATGCCAGATCATATACCTCCTGCTCTGGTCAGACCCAACCTGGAGTCCTGTGTCCAGTTCTGTGTGCCTCAGCTTACAAAGGATGTTGACAACCTCGAGCGGGTGCAGAGGAGGACGACCAGGATGGTTGAGGTTCTGGAGGAAATGTCATATGAGGAACGGCTTAGGGAACTGGGAATGTTTAGCCTCTCTAAAAGAAGGCTGAGGAGGGATATGATAGCTATGTTTAAATATTTGAAAGGATGTCATATTGAAGAGGGAACAGGTTTGTTTTCCATGGCTTCAGAGACTAGGACTCGGGGCAATGGTTTCAAACTACAGGAAAAGAGATTCCATTTGAACATTAGGAAGAACTTCATGACAGTTAGAGCTGTTCAGCAGTGGAATATGCTGCCACAAAGGGTGGACCTTCTGTGGAGGTTTTTAAGCAGAGGCTGGATGGCCATCTGTCAGAAATATTGTGATGGGGTTCCCACATGTCAGGGGGTTGGACTAGATGGCCCTTGAGGTCTCTTCCAACTCTATGATTCTATGATTCTATGACTACCAGATAAATGGCCTCTATACAAGGGTTTTGAGTGAGACCCAAATGAAACTCTGGTCGCGCTTGGGTCGCGCTGCAAGATGACCTAATCCGGGCGGTCGACAGGGGTTGCTCTACCCTGTTGGTTCTCCTGGATTTGTCAGCGGCCTTTGATACCGTCGACCACGGTATCCTACTGGACCGGCTCTCTGAGGTAGGCATTGGAGGCACTGTTCCCAGTTGGCTCCGGTCCTTCTTGGAGGGTCGGCTCCAGTACGTGCAGCATGGTGGAGAGTTGTCGGCCCCATGGATACTCCCTTGTGGGGTTCCGCAGGGCTCGTCTCTCTCCCCCATGCTGTTTAATATCTATGTAAGGCCGCTGGCTGGGGTCATTCTGAGTTATGGAGTCTGCTGTCATCAGTACGCTGATGACACGCAGCTCTATCTCTCCTTTTCCACCTCTGCAGTGGAAGCTGTCCGGTCTCTCGACCAGTGCCTGGAGGCGGTCATGGCCTGGACCAGGGCCAACAGGCTCAAATTCAACCCCGAGAAGACCGAGGTGATGTTCTTCGGGAGTTCCCCGTCTGGCTATGGAGGCCCACTCCCCAGCCTGGAGGGTGTTTCTCTCCAGCTGGCAGAGAGGGTTCGGAATCTGGGCGTGATCCTGGACCCGGCCTTGTCCCTGGATGCCCAGGTGGCGGCTGTGTCCAGGACCGCATTTTTCCACCTTCGCCAGATCGCCCAGATTCGTCCCTACCTAGATGGGGACTCCCTGAGAACAGTGGTGCAGGCACTGGTGATCTCGAGGTTGGACTACTGCAACACTCTTTACATGGGGTTGCCCTTGACTCTCCTCCAGCGACTGCAGCGGGTACAAAATGTGGTGGCCAGGCTGGTGGTGGGTGCTCGTCGTTTTGACTGCATCACCCCGGTCTTGGCCCGCCTGCATTGGTTGCCCGTTGCCTCCCGGATCAGATTCAAGGTCCTGGTTTTAGTTTATAAAACCCTCCATGGCTTGGGCCCTGACTACCTGGCAGAGCGGATCGTCCAGCGGTCAACTTCGGCCTGACCGGTTCGGCAGTCGCGGGCGCACTCGCTCCGGGTTCTTACTCCCTGAGAGGCCAGGTGATCCCTCACTCAGAATCGGGCCTTCTCGGTGGTCGCCCCATCCTTATGGA
Organism: Phrynocephalus versicolor; assembly: GCA_023846285.1. Lineage (NCBI taxonomy): Eukaryota > Metazoa > Chordata > Lepidosauria > Squamata > Agamidae > Phrynocephalus > Phrynocephalus versicolor. The sequence continues at coordinate 22,137,983 of JAHTLZ010000074.1, read as the reverse complement.
ATACCTTACCCAGCGAAGTGCGCTCTGCAGAGTCCCTGCTGGCCTTCTGCAGAGCAGTGAAGACCACCTTATTCCGCGAGGCCTTTGGTGACCTAGCTTAGCTTAACAATTTTTTTCTTTCTCTCCCCCCCCCGCCATCGATTGCTTCTAGGGAATTGTTGTGTTAGCAGCGAGGTTTTTCTTCTTCTTCTTCTTCTTCTTCTTCTTCTTCTTCTTCTTCTTCTTCTTCTTCTTCTTCTTCTTCTTCTTCTTTCTTTTTGAATAAGGGTGCCCTCATGCTGCGAGATTTTAATTCATGTTGTTTGTCTGCTTATTTTGTGTATTTGTATTTGAATCCGCTGACCTAATCAGCTTTGTAAGCCACCCAGAGTTCCCGTGGGAAGATGGGCGGGGTATAAATCTAATAATAAATAAATAAATAAATAAACTTTTAGGCTGGATGAAAATCATAGAAAGCATTTTCCTATAAGTTTGGGCTTAAAGCTTAGTATGAGATGTGCACAAGCGGGCCTTTATTTTTAGGTGGATGCATAATCACTTTTAAATTATTGTGCAGAAACAAGGAATTTGACTAGAGAGAATAATGATGGATCTCTGAAAGGTCAGATATCCTATTATAATTACGTATGATAAAGATCCTTTGGGTGTAAATGAGTAAAAAAATAATTACTAATTAATATCTTATCAGTTATGTTGCACTTTGAGATTTTGAATGAATAATTCTCTTAAGTATTGTCTACAGTGGGTGACTTTTAGGTTCGAACCTTTAAGCCAATTCGTATAAAATGGGTCTTGTCTGATCAAGAAAAGAAGACTGCACACACTTACTCTAAGGTAAGACTCACCAGGTTTGATGATGGTTGCTTTCAGGTTGGAAAGCACAGGGCTGCAGCCCATAAATCACAACAGGTCAAAAGAAATTGCAGTGTGTTATCTCTGAAAAGGAGATGCCATAAAAATGCACAAGAAATTATCAATCTTTTGAGGCTCCAGATGTGGGGCATCAGCGCCCAAAAACTCCAACCAGCATGGTTGTTAGGGGGTTCTGGGAGTTGCATCATAACAATAGTATGGAAACCATTATAAATAAGTGAGAACCAGGGAATATGTCTGGCTACTTTGGAAAACAAGTGTCTGGATTAGATGCACCCTTGCTCTGATATGTCAGGACTCATATTTTATTCTGCTGATTGCTGTCTATGATAATTGCATACCATGTGCACATTTGGGACATTTCTTATTTCCTTTTGCTTAATTGTTCCCAATACAGATTCCTTGGCCACCTGCTGTTTATTTTTCTCTCTGCAGTGGAATACAATCTACTGTTTCCTATCCTGGGTTTCTTAAGGACAGACTCAACCTTTCATTAACCTGATATTACAAAGGCATGATTTCTATTTTCTTTGAAACTGGCTCTTCCACACTCAACACCTATTAACACCTGTCTTAGGTTTGTAGCAAAGGCCCCCTAAAGCCCTTCTTCAAACAATGTTAATTAGTAACAAGCAATAGTGTCTTAAAACTTGTTCTTTTTATCAAAAAAGAGGGTTGTTGTGCACTAGACAAATAACATGTAGTGAGGGGGACATTATATGTATACACACGCATATACCTATAGAGGTTGTGGCAGAGAAATATGTTGTAGTGTGTTGCATAGCAAAATAGAAGGGTAGATACACAACCAGCTATTTCATATTGTTTGCACAATGAGGAAAAACTCTCTGTATTGTTGAAGGCTTCCATGGCCAGGATCACATAGTTGTCGTGAGTTTTTCAGGCTGTTTGGCCATGTTCTGGAAGTTTTTCTTCCTGACATTTCACCAGACTCTGTGGCCGGCATCTTCAGAGGGTCTATACCCCAGAGCACAGAGAGGACTCCTAGTTCCCTGAGCTCCTTGTCCTCTGAAGATGCCAGCCACAGAGTCTGGTGAAACGTCAGGAAGAAAAACTTCCAGAACATGGCCAAACAGCCTGAAAAACTCACAACTATCAAAAACTCCCTGTTGAAACATTGAATAGTTATTGGAGTAAGGATTCTGAGTATATGGGTGGCAGGATTTCATTCACGTTATAGGAAAGTTCTGGATGTTGGGTTAAATTAAATCCTGATTTTTACATGCTTAGAATAGGCTCATTAATGGAATATATTGTTCATGACTGATTGGGTAATATTTGTTTTTGTTGGTCTACTTTTATTATAAGTCAGCATGAATCCATGTCATAGGGTCTTGACTGTCATATGCAGAAGCCCCGCAACCCACTTTGCACCTGGGTAAAGGGCATACCGACTGGGTATGTCCCTTAGGAGACATTTCAACCTTCTCCACCCCTCGTTTGCAACATCATCTGTGCATTTCCAGATCTCTGTTTTAGAACCCTTAAAATTCTGAAAGAAAGAGGGGGATGACTATGACCTGGAAGGGTAGTGCTCTAATTGTGTGGCCTAGCTACTCAAAGCCCCCCCCCAAGAATCATCCTTCCACCAACTCTCTCTCTCTCTCTCTCTCTCTCTCACACACACACACACACACAGAGAGAGAGAGAGAGAGAAAGAGAGAGAGAGAGAGAGAGAGAAAGAGAGAATCTTAATAATATGTAAATAACCTAAGTAAGTAAGAGAACAAAGGAAAAGAACAATATTCCGGAAGATAAAAAGGTGTCTGAACAGCAACACAAATTTTCCCCTTACCTCAGAATTCTGTGAAATGGCGGATGGGCTGACGGGAGTTTAATATAGTTCTAGCATGCTATAGCATCTCTGTGGATGGATTATCCAGAAGGTGTCTTGGGCTTGGGGGGGGGTGTTAACCTGTCACTTGCCTCCTCCTCTGTTTGTAGCAGCTCAGACTACTGGATTGTTTTCAGAATCTTCAACTCAATTCAAATAGCTTACCATCTTTTTTCAGTCTTACGACTGCTGGATATAATACAAAAGATTCATCATGGTCTTGTCGCACCTTGAAAGTAAACAAGTGCTTCTTGCACCACCCTGGAATCACCCTGGAATTGCCCAACAAGATTCCTGATTCAGCCAATTTTTCACATTTGCCCAAGGCCAATGCACATGCCTACTATTCACCCTGGCCTCTATGTCCCCCGCCCCCTCCAGACTACATTCATTCTGGATAATTCCAACTATAACAATGTGATATTTTTTTTAAAAAAAATGACCAGTTTCAATCTTGTTTATAAACAGATCCCCTATGAGTCCTTGAGGTAAGCTGGTCTGCAACCCAGAGAGATAAATAACACAGAAATTTAAAAGCAAAGCACCCCATATTTAAGCATATGATATTACCTCTGATCTCTGGGGCACTTTGTTTTCACTTAATGTGAAACAGGATTCTCAGTAAAACTTTGCAAAATGCCAAAACTAGTGCCAAAACACTAGTTCACTCTGGAAATTTTCATTTACTGATGTCCTCTGAGCTAAAAAAAATCAATTGGTGCAGTGTTTATATGCCATCTATGCATGTTAGAAATAAATAGCAACATATATTAGCCCCCCCCCCATTTCTATAAAACACTGTGCCAGAAGCTGCGATAAAGACTCAGGCATTACCTCCATTTTTAATTCCAAACAAACATTCATTTGACAGAATCCAAACAAAATCTGTCAATGACTGGGCTGGTATGTCATTCCCTGAAGTTAAACATTAACTGAAATAAAGACAAAATCATTCCCTTTTCCAAGGGAGCTAAAAAAATCTTATTATGAAAGAATCATGTATCCATTTTTCACTAGCTCTCATTAAGATCAATACAATGTACAGTGACAAAGAGCATTTATAAATCACCAGCTAATTGCCTTTTAAATGGCCTGTATCCCTAAGCACATCTGATCTCGCCTGATTTCGGAAGCTAAGTGAGTACTTGGATGGGAGACCACCAGGGAATACCAGGTGCTGTAGGCGCCTGGAGGAGGAACTGGCAAGCCACTCCAGTGTTCCTGCCAAGAAAACTCCATGGACATGGGGGTCACGAAGCGTCAGCCATGAATGTAATGATGCAACACACACACAAACACATCCTCCCTGGAAGGCTCTCCACCCTGGTCAGTTATGAGAAATTAACACTTAACACAAGAAAACACTGTTTTACCTTCCCGCTTTTTACGGTGGTATCTATTTATCTGCTTGCATTTACATGCTTTCAAACTGCTAGGTTGACAGGAGCTGGGCTTAACAGCGGGAGCTCACTCTGCTGCGTGGCACCCGGGATTCAAACTGCTGAGCTGCCGACTGCGTAGCTGACAGTTTTCAGTGTTCTAGCCCACTGAGCCACCACGCCCAGCTTGAATTCAGAGGTGAGCACCACCCCTAGAGTCGGACACAACTAGCACACATGTGTGGGGAAAACCTTTACCTTTACCTTTACCATCGGCAAAAGCCGTCAAATTTAGGACTTTTCTCTAATAAGAGTACTGTTCATTTTGACAACTGGAGATTTCAAAAAAACCCACTTCTCCTTGTGACTACACAGGGTTTCTCCAGTGTGAGGCCAGAAAGAGACATTTGAGGTAGCTCACTCGGAAGAAGGACAGTCTCACTCCTCTGAAGGATTTTTGCAGATTAGCTTGCTTTGTTTGGGGACTGGTCTTTGGGACTTACAAAAATAAGTGACAAAGGAAACCTGTCACTGCCACCCCACTCAGCATTGCTCTAAGGATGGGTCATCTTTGACGCCTGCTTCTGGCTCAAATGAAATAGCTTCAAGAAGAACCCTCTAACTACTTCTCTCTGAAAGGAGAAACCAAGGACTCACTGCTGAATGTAATCTCATTCGGAGCCAGAGGATGTGGGGAAACAAATGCTTAGCTGGTAAATAATGCATATAGTCTGCTGCTTTCCCCTTCCCTTAAATAGAACTGTACAAGGCTGGGAAGGGAGGAGAAGGGAATCATTTTAAATCCCCTGGGCCTCCTGTATGGGAATGGTTAGAGACTAATTCTGCAGCTCTGTGCTTGCTTACAAGAGAGAAAATTGTACTGATCTCAGCAGTTCCCACACAACACCCTAGGCCCTCTAAGGGTTGCTAACTTGTTAATTGTTTAGGAAGAGGTTAAGAACTCACATGGCCACTTCTCTACTCAGAAGTAAATATCAGCGAGTCACTGATAGGCAATAGAGAGTGTCACTGTAGCCCAGGTCTTCAACAGCAATGAGTGAGTCTAAGGCTTATAAGTTCCTTCAGCTCAGCAAAGAGGAAATAATGCTCAGACAAGTTACTGCTGCTGACAATTGAAGGAAATCAACTCCCACTTCCTGCTCCTAGTAGCAAAGTATGTGGAAAGAGACCAGCATTTAGTTCAGGTTACACCCTTGTGATTTTGTCCATGGGCATAAATTTGTGGATCAGGAGAATACACGAGAAGGCAGGTCATCAGTCCCAAATTCTTCTTCATATATGAGTACTTCTAATATATCCCCACACATTTTGACTAATCATGGTAATTTTGGGCATCAATCAAAATCCCCATCAGCTAGGAAATTCGCTGGTTGACCTTGCGCTGGTTTCTCTCTTTCTCTCTTTTAGCTTGACTACCTCACAGGGTTCATAATGGTGAAAACTATGAATGCTCCCTTGAACTCCCTGGAAGGTCAGAAATGTAATGAAACAGCAAGAACAGAGAATAAAGAGCACCCATAGATAGGATGTGCAAGGAGATATTTCCCTGATTCAATAAATGAAGAAAATGGAGCAGGGAATAGCCAAGAAGAAATTGAAAGGTGTGTCAGACAAAGTCCCCCCCCCCTTTCTAAAGAGTTTTAAGGAAAAGAGCTCAGGCTTTTGAGAAGGGAGCTCTCCCTATAGTTTCCTCCCCCCCCCTCGATCCCTCACTGTGCAATCACGTCACTATCTCCTAAAAGGGGGAATCTCAGGATTCGCAAATGGCACAGTGTCTACAAAGCAGCCATGCAATTAAGCCAGGATGGTAATTGGTTTCGTCTTTGTTCTTATAATGATTCCCCTGTCGACCTCAGACAATACTAATCCCCACATCCCAAGTTAGGGAAGACATATAAACCTCCAATAACATGATTTAAAAAAAAAACCCAAACTCACTACCCCCCAACTCAGAGTCTGACTACTTCCAGGCGGTAATTCCCAGAGGGGTTAGTAAGGAGACAAGCTTCAGTGGTAATAACAATTGGGACCAGGTCCTTCTTGCCTAACAGCTGTGAAAAGAAGGAGCAGCAAGGGTGAGGCTGTCTAATGCCATGTATCTCTTGCAGAGGAACTTGCTCTGTTTGTCATAGAATGTCCCAGGAGCTGTACTGACCAGACATATTGCATACAAACATAACTTTACCTTTTAGCAGTTCCTCTAGTGTCTGACCAAATGGACAGTGCCTTTTGATTAGTACAGGAAGAGCACTGCTTTTTATTTCCACCTCAAAGGAACCAGAAAGAAGTTCAGAAGGCTATCTGGAATAGCCCTCAGTGGTATCAGTCACAATATCACTTTACCTGTACACCAAGTAGGTTGTCTCACCTCAAAAGCCCCTGCTGTTCTTAGGCAGCACAGTAAACTGTTGCTATTAGGTAGGCACTGTGCTTACAGTTTAACGTCATATATTACCATTCTGTTTTAATCATAGTGCAGTGTTGGTGAACCTATGGCACGGGTGCCAAAGGTGGCCCTCGGAGCCTTTTCTGTGGGCATCTGTGACCGCCCCTTCACAGCCACCTGTATTCCAGGTTAAATTGCTATATTGGCACTTTGCGAAAAAATTAGTGGGTTTTGAATCACAGTTTTGGCACTAGGTCTCTAAAAGGTTTGCCATCATTGTCCTAGGGCAAGCTTCTAGCATCAAGCTCTTATTTACTCTCATATTTCTAAACAAGTTCCATAACTGCATGGACATTCTTTCTTGTCCCCTCAAATCTTAAACTTAAGAAGGGGAGGGAGGGAGGGAGGAGGAGGAGGAGGAGGAGGGGCTTTCCGCCAATATTTCAACAAGAAAATAAAATTGGAAAATAATTAATAGGTTGCAAACTGACTGATCAACAGAGAAAACAGGTTTGTTTTGATCCAGTTTGTATTGATCTGAACCCCAGAGTCATTATCTGCTCTGGGTAGGATATTATGGGTCATTTTGAACCTGAGAGTATTTGAAATAAATGATGATGCAGAGTTATTTTTAAACCAATTTTAACTTATCATGAAATGAATATCCACAAGGATCGCCTTATTTTTCCTAACTTGGTGGCCATCACAAGAGCCTAAGCTGCAAAAGATGCCCTGACTAGATATGTGTGTGTGTGCCTAATACACATGGACATGTAACCATCTTCCAAAAGACTGAGCTAAAAATATCTAGGTGGGGCACCTGGATTAGGAACAATCCTCCGCTGGGGAAGAGTTGCCACGAACTCCTTTCCAAAATCCCCCCTCCGCTGGAAAATGCATGCACGGATCTCCCGAACTTTGCAGAAATAAACAGTCTGGCTGCTGCTGCTGCTGTTATTATTATTATTATTTTCAAAGAGAGGACCTTACCTTCCGTACCCCGTTAAAGCCATGTTCGGCCGCAAGTTGCTCAGCGCCTGCCTCTTGCCCTTTATGAAACTCAACCAAAAAATGATTCGTGTAGATAGTTCGTTCGGATGCAGAGGCAAAAGCAAGGAGCCCCATGAAAAACAGGCCAGCTGTCTTCCAGCGTGCAACCGTGTCTGCCTTCATGGCTGAGTCGGACAGCCAGTGCCGGGGAAGAGGGAAGAGGGGATGTGAAGGGAGACGAAGATTAAATAAATGATGAGCCAGGGAGCCAATGAATTATGTAGCTCAGGACGGGGTGAGCGCAGGAAGGCAGCAGCAACTCCACCGGCGCTCTGCCTTAGCATCTATCTGCCGTCAGGAGAGGGAAATCCGATGGGCTGGCAGCTTGCGAAATTATTCTGGTGCTTGCCTGCCTGAGCGTGTGCGTGTGTGTGCGTATTCGTGTGTATGTGTGTGTGTGTGTGTGTGTGGATATGATGCCAGAGCTGCATTTTTCAGCTCCTCCTCATCTCTAACACAGCCCGCGGCGGCTAAAAGAAAGCACCAACCGGGGCGAGGTGAGAAGGCAGGACTGCCAATCAGGGTGTGCGATCCTCCCTCGGCCTCCTCGTTAGACGCGCTCCAGCGCTGAACAGGCAGGCGAGCCTGGGTAGGCGCTGCCGCCGCCTCTGCCGCGGCTCACTGATTCAGCACCCTGGAGAGTTCCTCCATTTCTCCAGCTTCGAGCGAGGGAAGGGAAAAACCCGAGGCTGGGAGGGGGAGAGAGGCGCGCGCACACACACACGCAGAAAGAGAGAGAGAGAGAGAGGCTGCTCCAACCAGCAGCAGTGTTATGGTTGTTTGGTGTAACTCAAAGGCGGCACCGACACATGGGCCACGTTCCTTTTCCATCACCTGAAAAGGACACACATGATCGCATTCCTCCCGGAGGTGGGATTCCGCTTTCCTCCAGGGGTTGAAAACAAGTTCTCTCCTTCTCCGCTCAGGTCCATCGGGAAGGGCTTCCCCTTCTCCTCCCAAGAGTCTTTCACAGAAGGTGGGGAGTTCTCCAGGGCAGATTTGTCCCATTCTAAATTAGCAAAACAAGACCGTCTCCAGAGTACCACCGCCCTGCCACTGCCCTAGAGACAGACTAGACTTCAAAGGGGTGCTGAGAAGTTGCCCCCCCCCACACACCAGCAGATGTGCTCTCAGACACCCTGATGTGAGGCTCACATAAAAGTCCAAATTCACCTTACCCCCTTTCATGTGACATTTTAGTGCCAATAATAGGGAAGCAGATCTCAGATCAAAACAGGTGGTGAGGAATTCTTCCTTTTCCTCATTTTGGTTAACAGTAGTATCTCCAGTTCAATGAGTATTCTAGGCTTTTTACAGTTTTTAATATTCTCTATAAATTATATTAATAACTGTGAGGTATCTTAGGTCATAAAGGGTTTCATGGCCATGTTCTTATTTTTGGATTTGGCTGATTTTGTTGCTTCTATCACACCTCCAGCCAGATCTGTGCTGAGGATTTGCTTTTTTCTTGTAGCTGAAGAGAAATTTTGGAGCCCTTAGATTGATTAGACAGAAACTCCAGCACAGACCAGACAGCCGTTCCTGGCAAAGGATCACTGGTAGAAACTCTGTGATCATTGCCATCTCGGCCATCCCATTGTAGAGACTGCACATGTAACTGAGAGATAGTTCATTACTTTCACAGCCAGCCCTACTATTAGGCAGAGTGAAAGTGTCACTGATGCCCTGTGACTATTCATCCTAACATTCCTGGCAATTCCCCTCTTCAGGAGGACAGAATTAACATCCAGACTAATTGGAAATCTGTAACAGTGAAAGTAACGTGATGACACCTTAAAGTCTAACACATTTAATGTAGCATCTGCTTTCATGAATTGTATTGCATTTGTTCAGGGACAGAGTCTTCGGGTTCAGAAATACCTTATTAAGGAAACACTCTCAACTTGGTCAAAATGCTTTTGGAGAATATACTAGGCAATCTCCAATTGTCCTATTGAACTACTTCCCCAATTAAGAATGATATCCATTAAGACAGGGCAGCTTCCTTGAGATTTCTGCCTCTTTTTTTTTTTTTTTTTGGCAGAAAATTAAAACTTTGATGAAAAGGGCAAAATGTTCTCCCTTAAAACCTTTTTCCAAGGAGAAAGGCAGGGTAAAATTACTCTAAAATAAATAAATAAATAAACATTTTAAGCAAACCACCCCAGCTATTAAATACTAACTCCAAAATAACCTGGGATATATTTTTTCTTCATAATCCATTTGGAAAATGGACTGCAGGTTTTAATCCACTCTCCAGAAACCCAGATGAAAAGCAATGTGGATTAAAGCCTAAGCTACTTAATTTCCCTAAAACATTAGTTAATGGGAGCAAAACATAACAACTTGTAAAACAGGGATCACACAAACAGTGAGCAAAAGCAAATGATGAATCAGTCTTGAATCTCTGAATTTTTTGGGGAACTAAACATCACACCATCATGTATATCTTGGAGAGGGGGGGAGGGCAGGTGACTTTCAGATGTCCAGCCTGAAAAAACATGGGATTCTCCCCTCTAGAATATAGGGCAATTGACCTCTTCTATGCAGTTCTAGCCATCTTGGCTGAAATTCTGTTGCTTAGGATTCTAAGGTGCAACCAAGTAAACCCACTGGATTAGTTGGGACTTAGTAAGTCAACTCTTCCACATGTTCTATTGAATGAAATGGGTCTAGTCTAGTTGCACTCTACTAAACTAGGCAACAGGATTTCAGCCAGTGTTTTCTTACTGTTCTCTGGAGTCTAACATTCTGTTTTTCAACTTGTTCGCTACTTCTATTCCCACCATAGGTCTGTCAAGTGGCCGTTTGTTGTATCCTTTTCCACTGACTCCTGTCCTCCCAGGCATTGGACAGCATGACAGCTATTCTGGAGTTTAAATGAAGATATGGAGATACTCTGTGCACCCAAACTATTCTCTTTATTTTCTTGCTGCATGATTGCTTTTAAACTGAATGTATGGAGTAGAATGTTCTATTTTATTTATGGGATGAAGTGGAAAGCAAAAAGTGAGGCACTAAATTTTAAAAAAAGTTGTTTTAAAAATCTCAGTCTCTAAAGTCAGGGAAAACTGATGGTAAAAGGTGGAAATGCGTAGCAAATGGTAATTTGGACCTATGCTGTAGCTTATGTTAAGAAATTAGACCAATTGAACATTTCATGCTCAATGATTCAGCAATTGTCTTCTCCAGTGATCCCATTTTTAATTTTCTGTAAGTGTTGCTAACTGTCCTGAAAGCCACCAAAGCTCCAGGCAGGGCAGAAGAAGATTAGACAAATCTGCAAGTATTAGCAGATACCTAACATTTTACACTACTTGAGCTTTTACATCTGGAAGAGGAACAAGTGTCTGAGGTTGTATACAGTGTGCCTGTTTACCTTCCTTACAATAGCTGGATTCCTGTTTCTTGGTGGATGCCAACTGATGACTTTCAGTCTAGTCCTCCTTGGTAAACAAAGGGTCCCTACCATGATTCTCAGGATGCACATGCACCAAGCCAGTGCACTCATATACCCCCCAAGAACTGCGGTAGGGAAAAGTGTTATTTACTAGCAAGGAACAGACCAAAAGCTATTGTTTGGCATGCGCTAACCAACAGGATTTTGGCCAATGTATGCATATTCTCTGATGTATCTTGAAGATTGTGCATACACTTCGGATGATATGTTTTTTTTTTAAAAAAACCTGCTGAAATGCACACATTACCTATGGTCTGTAGTGAAGTATGCATACTGAGTGGGAAAGGTGTGGACTTTCTTTTCTAGAGAACTTGACTTTTCTACAGAAGTATTACGCAAAAGTTTATAACACATTTTTGAATGAAAGCCTGTTGCATTGTTATGCACATGGAAGACAAACATCACCTTTAGTGTCTTCTTGCCAGCAATTAATGAGTCACCACTGGGATTTGAAGGTGTGGGTGTTTCCATGTTCCCTTGGGGTGATGAACCGATTGCTAGCTAGAAGGCACTGAAAGCTACGTCATTAACCTACTCCATGAGTAATAAAATGACATGATTTCAGCTATTGGTGAGTTTATGTAGGCACAACAGACAGGACCACAGAGCGGAGGTGAGCCTGCATTCTTTTCTCCCCCTTTCCCCCCCTCCCCTCATGCAGACAGGAGCAAGGGAGTGCGGAGGAGGGGTGGGAACACAGCAAGAGGAGCAAACCCCAAGATCTCTGGTCCGAATTTAAGTTGCCAGCGGATCTTAGGGGTTGTGTAAAAGCGCCCTTAATTGTTTAGACAGCGATGGGCACCTTATGTCCTGCTTGTAGGCAGTCCAAGTACTGTACTAGGCTCCTTCTTGAGGAGAGGGATGCTATTGGCTGTTCTGCTTCAGGCAGCAACAAGTTTCGTGCTGAATCATTTCAAGATCATGACAAGAATACAACAATTCAGCCAGTGCTGGTGAAGAGAACCACAATTTTCTTGTTTCCAACAACATAAAGAACCTGAAGCCAGGCAGTCTGGAGTTTTGGAGTTTAATAATGGAAGACTTCTATTGCTTAAGATGGAAGACCTGATGTTTCCATCTTTCTACTCCTTAGCAATTGTTGCCTCAAAATGTTATACTTTTACACTGGCTGATTAAACTTATTTATTTATATTTATTTATTTATTTATTTATTTATTTAGTATACCACCCCCATTAGTGTCAACGCACTAGTCTGGCCACTTGACAATAACACACAAAACTAACACTAAAACCAGTTCAAAAGCAAAGCAACAACTATCCAATAAAAGCTGATGGCTCTGTAGAACAACGAAAGGGAGAGGTGGTGAAAAGTGACTAGCTAGGGTCAGTGTGGAAAGCCTTCTTGAAAATCCACACCTTCAGTTGCCTACTGAATGTCCACGGAGAGGAGGCCAGGGAAAGGTCCTCTGAAAGCAGGTTGGGGCTACCACAAAGAAAGCCCTACTTCTTGTAGATGATTTATGGGCCTCCCTCGAGGTGGCCACCCAAAGGAGCCTCACCTATTATGATCTAGTGGGCTGGGGAGATGGCATAAGGGAAAGATGCACTGACAAATAACAACAGCCCCAACTGTGGAGAGCTTTGTACGTGAGTGTTAAAACCTTGGACCTGATCTGGGATGCAACAGGCAACAGTGAAGGCAAGCCAGAACCAGGGTAATATGATCAAACGCGCTTGTACCAACCATTAGACTGGCCACTGCATTCTGGACCGGCTGTAGTTTCCTGATCAACTTCAAGGGAAGTCCTATGTAGAAGCATTGCAGTAGTCAATCTGGGTTAATGTTATTCTGATGCTCAAACAGACATATGTTCCCCTGTCCTGTACCATTGCTTCACATGAAAGATGAGTAAAGAGCTCCAGACCTTCAAATAGCATTGATATTCTATTATGAGTGATTCAAAGGAATTTCAAGACAAGAGCCTGGCTACAACCCTCCCCAGATGATGTCAGCCTACAGAGTATAAGAGAGGGAAGAAATGTTTTATTAGCCAGATGACAGGATATTTGTAATCATCCAGCTGATGCCTATCCATCATGATTTAATTTAATTATCACAGGACTGTAAAGGTGAATGCATCGGTATAGAGGCATAATCAATCAGCCTCCCTAAATATCATCCTTCCTCTGAACTTTTTGCACTGATTCAGGCTGCCAGATATGTATTAGTTATGAGCCTTTAGCAACAGCTCACAGCAAAGAAGTCAAGTTGATGAAGTTTCCACTCTCTGCTTATCTCTGTGAGAGAGGGGAAGATCATTCACCTCCACAATTCTTTCATCCCAAGCTCTTTTTAAGAAAAGACCCTTTCCTTCCTGAAAAGGGTACCATACTAGTTGCACCAGGAATATATGCACACAACAGGAAAGAGTGAATTTGAACTTGATGGCGACAACATTAAGCAGCATGATACCATGACATTTAGGGTCCACCTCTTGGTTTCAATGCCATTCTGATCAAGTTAAAGGAACTTTCCTCTGTGTCCAATGCTAGGAGTAGTACATCATGATCGGACACAGGACAAGGTCTTTTTGGCTTTAGCCCCTGACTAGAGATGGGCACGAAATGATTTTTTTTGTTTCATTTTTTGCTCTTGTTTCATTTTCCTATCGAAAACCGCTTTAAACAACCTGGCGGTCGTGGGCATCGGTACTTGCTTCGGTGGCAAGAAAAAAGTTTATAAACCCTGCACCATTCCCCCCCCCCCAATGTGCCCAATTTGGGGGGGGTGAGCATGGGGTTTTTAATTTTTTATTTTATTTTATTTTATTTCTAGCCACCAATGCAAGCAGTGGCTGTGGCCATCAGCACTTACTTCAGTGGGTACAAAAAGTTTTAAACCCCCCCATTCCCCCCCTCCAATGCGCTTTGGTGGCTCCAAGACATTTTACATCACCCGCACCTTCCCCCCCCCAATGTGCCTGATCAGGAGGGGGGAAGGTGTGGGTTTTTTTAAAAAAAATGCCTTAGAGCCACTGAGGCAGCCTTGTGGGCTCCAGGACATTTTAAACAACCCACATCTATTTCCCCATTCGGCCGTGTTGGGGGGGAAGACACAGAAACAGTGTGAAAAACAAAAAATGAAACAAAATGCAAAACAAAATGCAATACCATTTTTTACATTTCATGCCCATCTCTAGCCCTGACCTATGGAATGGCCTTCCTTTCTGAGCCAAACTAGGGCTAACACTGGCCTCAGGTCAACACCAAGATGAAATGCTGACTTTAAGGCTTAGTTATCATGGCTTGATTTTTCTCCACTGAGTTGTGGGTTTCATTTTGATTGTGTTGAAGTGCAAATTTGGATGACACATTATTTATAGTACTACTACTAATAACACTGTAGTACTATATTAGTAGCACTATTAGTAAAGTATTTTTATAGCTCCGACAATAATAATATTATATTCAAATACATTACATTTTTTTGGTTTACAAGCTGCAAGTCTTCTGATCTTTACATTTCAATGTTGGAGAGATCTACAAACAGAAATGCCAACTCTATTTTTTATCATGTGGGATCAATATTTTCAACCTGTTGCAAAGCATCTGCCTTTACTCTTCACCTAATGCAGAAATAATCTGTAGTTTGTAGAGTCGATAGCCACAGTTTCATTTGCTTAGCAACTAATTCAACAATTACTATGCAGCTTCACAAAGAATTATTGGAATTATTTAATCAATATTAATAATTATGTTTGACATTTGATCCTTCCAGCCCAGGAAAGTGAGAGCTGGATTTTCAAAGGCACAGTATATTCTATGTTCATCAGATTAATCCCATTTCAGATTAATTTTATGTCATTTTATTTTTTCCATTATATTTACTGCATTTTATGGCTTTTCTTTTTTATTTTATATGTGCTTATCCTGTATTGTATTGTATTGATGAATTGGAGTTAACTGCCCAGAGTTGTTTCACCATCAGATAAAAATCTAATAAACAAACAAACAAATGGTGTGGTCATAAAAATCTGTCTCTCTCTATGTGTGTACATCCTCTTACTATGAGCAAAACCACAGACTTAGAAAGTGATATCATTTGGCATTCAAGAAACTTGACTCTTTGGACCTTCAAAGAACAAAGACTACTCTAAGTCTCCACAGGGGTTAGTTATAATTTGTCAAAGCTACACCTGTCACAAGGGTCATTAGTAATAATTGGGAATATTACTGTTAACATTAAGCAAGATCGTAGTGAATAGGCTTTCCTGGGGACAGTAAGGAAAAATTCTGAGCATTTTCTGGGTTTAGAAGAGTCCTGAACTGTGAAAGAGGAGGGAAAAACCAGCATCCTCACATTTATTTACACTGTTGTGGTATAAACACAAAGCAACATAGGTCCAAAGTGACACTTTAAAAACAAAAACCTATAGCATACAATAGACCAAAGTGCCGGAGCAGATGCCAACTTGATGCTATCTTTATTTCTTTATAATTAAATACTCACCCTGACCGTTCTGCCAGGTAGGCATTTTCCGTTTAACTATGACAAAATTCTTACAGATAGGAAGAGTAAGAGTGAATAGCTCAAAGTTCCCCACTGAGCTGATACCGACAGCAGAAATGGGAGACACCTTGGGATTGGTGGAATGTACTGGACCCATGTGTACCAAGGTGTTCGCAGGCTGCACCACTACAGTTGAAGCCACCCTTGTTTTCACCACAATTTGGCAACAGCTGCATCCACTCCTTATGGTAGCAGACATTTCCTTGTGGTACGAAGCCACAGGTGTTGGTTGGGGAGGGGGAAATTTCATCATAGTGCTGGTGCTGGTGGTGATTTTAGAAGGAGAGGTAGGACAACACAGGAGTGGCTGCATAAATGGTCTTAGGGAGGAGATGGGGGGGGGGTCCTAAAAGAGGGCACATCTTTCTGGACTTTACCATTACAGACAGCAGGACAACGTTTGTACAAATAAATGCTTGACCACATCAACATGTGCATTTATTTTAAATCTTGGACAAAGTATATCATCAGATCAGTAGGAAGCTAGGCTGGAGGTCCATTTTCTGTATGAGGTATTCAACCAATGGAAGCCACCGCTACCATCACCCACAAGTGGTTTGGCTAGGAATACAGGAAACGTATTTATCTAAGTGGAAGCTAGTCTTTAGTGACAGCCCATAGAAGCATTTTTGGGGCTAGGAGCTGTGTGCCGTTCACCCACCAACTCCAGGAAACTCAAGAAGCTACACTACAGCACATAATTAGCTTTACAGTGCAGGATAAAATTGAGTTTTCTGAAAGGGAGCAGGATGGACTGCCCCACCCAAGAATGCTTTTGACTGATATGCCATTTAAAAAAAACAGTATCAAGACCCCTTCAGTCCACAAAGTGCAATGTGAGCCAAAGGCAATCCAAAACACATTGAATCTAATCCAACAGCATATCATCAGGCAAAAATGATGGAGTTTGCTTTCTAAAACAGAGCACTGTCAGGTTTTGCTAACAGGTGACTCTGAGATCACATCCTCACCCCTGGTCATAAGACTATGTCTGCGCCTCCTCTTTCCCACCACCACCAAGTATGGTGCTGTGTTTAAAAAGAAAACTTTATACCATGGGGACAAAAAGACCAGCACATAATTAGCTTTACAATGCAGCATAAAATACTTGCCTGACGGCTTTCAAACATCGTGCATCAAATAGAAAATGTCTTAAAATGAGGGAAGGATTTTTGTCATCTTTGTGTAGCACTGCCATCCATCTTGAGATATTCTAAAGCAGTAATTCAGATATAAATTTCACTCTATTATAAAGCAAGGGGAACTGTGTTTTCTCGGCAAGCATCGCCTAGTCTATTTTTGTGGCTGCTGTCTACCCACTGATATAATTTGGTGGCGAGCACATTTTTATCTGTCACTCTTGCCTACAGCAATTCACTAAGGTGCAGTTAAGATTTTCACAAGGAGCAAAGGGGGAGGGGGTGCATGAGAATGACAGGAGCCAGAGGCATAGCTAGAGTTTGGAGCACCCAGGGCAAAGTCCTGGGGGAACAGTGGGGGAGGGGAAGAAGGGTCTCTCTTTCTCATGCCCTCTTTGTGGGTCTCCTTTCCAGTTAAGGCTCTCCTGTGCAAACCGCACAGCATGCAGATAGCACCAAATTGGTGATGGTATTTTTCAAGCATCACCTCCAGAGCACGCTTCCCCCTCCTCCTTTTTCCCCAGCTAAGGCTTGGCAATCCTTAGTTGGGGAAAAGGAGGAAAAGTAAGCAGGCAATTGGATTTTTTTTCCCAAGCAGCACCTCCGTCGCATGCTTCCCTCTCCTCCTTTTCCCTGGGCTAATGATCGCCAAGCCTTAGCAGAGGTGGGGGGAAGGAGGAGGGGGAAAGCAATCAATGGAGGTGGTACTTGGAAAAAAAATCATCGCCTGCTTCCCTCTCCTCCTTTTCCCCGACTAAGGATCGCCAAGCCTTCGCGGGCCAAAAGGAGGACTGTTGTCAGGATGGTGCATGGCTTTCTCCTCCAGCGCCCCCTTCAGGCACCCCCAGATTCCCATGTGCCCTGGGATAAAAGCACTCTTTCACCTCCCCCTCCCTAGTTGCACCAGTGACAGGCTCATGAGATGAAGGCTGTTATAACAGTTGTCCATCGTGTTGCTCAGCTTGGAAGCCATGTATTAGAGAGAGTTGTTTCCTAAGTTTGGAAGAGTCTCTGTCAAGCCCCACACACAGAACACACAGCAAGCCAAGTTCAGTTCTTTGCCAGGAACTTTAGTTGTAATCCAAATAAAGAACAAAGTACAGTCCGAGTCAAAGCCAAAATACCTTACAGAGCCAAATGCCAAATTCAAGGGAAACAGAGAAACATTGTAGTCAGAAAGCCGGTCCAAGTTCAGGAAACAGAGTCTGGATAACACACAGGAACGTGGTGACAAGGTAAATGACGTGTTGCTCCCACAGAGGATTCAGGGTAAACTTGATAGCTTTATCCTAAAACAGGGAGCACACCCATATCTCTGGCCAGGCTCCTGCTAAAACTCAGGGCTCTCAGATCTAATTCTATGCCTATCATTAAAGATCCTTTCCCTGGCTCTCCTGTTAGTTCTCCTTTGCAGGATCCTGCTCCTAGCCCTTATAGGAGGAGGAGATGTGCCCTCAGCTGCGTCCTCAGACTCAGCTGCTTGCTGAGTTGAACTACAAGGCTCCTCTTGCTGCTCTTCAGCATTTAACCCTTCACATTCAGGTTCTATGACAGGCAGGGTCCGGCAGTCTCTCTCTCTCTCTCTCTCTCTCTCTCTCTCTCTCTCTCTCTCAACAGCAGAGAGCCTTTTCACATGACCCCTAAGATCCGCTGGCCACTTAAATTCAGACCAGAGATCTTGGGGGTTTGTCGCTGTTCCTGTGTTCCTGTTCCTCCACACTCCTGGCTGCTGGCTGCGTGAGGGGAAGGAGAAAAAAAGAAAGAAAAGAATGCCGGCTTACCTCCGTTTTGCCAGTCTCGCTCTGTTTCCGGCAGCATTCAGATCTCTTAAAGGGGCGGGGGGCAAAAAAACAACAAACAGAAGCCAGGAGAGTCTAGCACTCTCTACATTAGATCTGCATCAGGGATTTTTCACCCCCGGAGAGCAGGTACCTGAAAAGTGAGCTGGGATGTGCTTAGGTGGGCGTGGTTGCACTTAATTTTCTGTAAACTCCGGAGCTGGTGGGGAAACAATTTTAAGCTCCAGAGCTGGGCGCCATTTGCGGCGGAGTTTAGGGGTCTTGTGAAAAGGCTCTTAGAGAGCTGGGGATGTTTAGGCTTAAAAAAAAAAGAAGGCTGAGAAGGGATATGATTGCCGTGTTTAAATTGTTGGAACGATGTCATATTGATGAGGGAACAGATTTGTTTCCCATGGTTTCAGAGACTAGGACTCAGGGAAATGGTCTCAAACTACAGGAAAAGAGATTCCATTTGAATATTAGGAAGAACTTTATGATGGTTATAGCTGTCTGGCAGTGGAATAAGCTGCCATGGAGGATGGTGGAGTCTCCTTTTTCAGTCTTCTTTTCTTGAGGACCTGGCCTTTGTTTCATACAGTAAAATGAAATATAAAACATTCTAAAACTAAGGCTAAATGTAAACATAGGAAACATTACATACAGTAACAAAATGGTGTGTAGACATTTGCTGAACCTCCAGCTCACAGCAGTAAGAAATGCAAGCATTCCCCGGCATCTCTCTATTACATGCCCCCCACATTACTCCCAAAGTCAAAGCTTCGTCGCTTGTTTGGTTCAGCCACCATGTTTCCAGGGAGGCCACAGCTACACCCAGGCCAATCCACCTCCACAGGCAGAACTAAGAATGAGGAAACTTCATCCAAACCACTTAATTAAACATCCCTTAATGAACCTGATGGGCTAAATGGGTCACCATTACAGAATCCTCACCCCCATCACCACTGACGACCTTTCCCATTCTATTAACCATTTCCTAGGATTGTGCCTGCCTGTAGTGTAAAGAACCAGTGACTTTTAGGTGAGGATACTGCATAATGGCACAATGGCTTATGATGCTACATAAGGGCAGAGCTGAATCCACTCACCTGCTGAATCTGTAAACACTTCCCTTCTGAGCCCAGTCTTCACCACTGCCCCCAATGGATAGATTCAAGGCAAGCAGAGGGTGCTGTTCTACCTCCTCCCTTTAGTTGCTGCTTGCATGCTTGGAGAGGCCAAGATTCAGTAGGGAAAGGAAGAGACAGGACAGGAAGCTCCTGGGTTTAACAATGTGTACCTAACTGTGATGCCATCTTATATCCCCTCGAGTTTTTTCTACCTTTAATATTGTTAGTTGCTACCTGGACAGCGCAGTGAGTTAAATATCTCACTACAGAGCTGAAGGTTGGGAGTTCAATTCCCCACTCTGGCTCTTGTGAGTAGAACCAGTGTGTGTGGTGTTGGGCAAAGGCACACTCCTAGCACCTACATCCTTCTTAAATTTTGAGTTTCCCCTTACAGTTCAGTGAGACTGGTAGAGATCAGGGCGCCTGATTCCACAGTGCACCTCCCAGGAGAGCAGGCAGACAGCCAGGGGTGGCCTTAGGAAAGCTGCACAGCCTCAGGGCACCACCAGAAAGTGGGAATGGTGAACCACTTTTGAGTACTCTGTACCTAGAATACTCAAGGGTATTCTAGAAGGGTTGCTACAAGTCAAAATCAACTTGACAGCATATGATTGTGATAATAAAATTAAACATTTATTTACAGTCCTTAGACCAGTAAATATAAAACCTTATAATTTCCAAATTTTGAGCATTTCATTACAATGAAACATGATAGCAAGCATACAAGCCTGCTGTCTGGTTGGTCTTTGGCTTCCATAGTCAAAGTATCATCATGCAGAACCTGGCTACTTGATAGGCGATCTTTGTGTCTGCGTTTGAAAGGAGGACCTCCAGTCTGGTTCCCTCTGAGCGTCCAGGGATTCTTTCCATCAAGGGGATAACAGTCTCTTTATGCACTGCCTCATATAGTGGGCTGTTGAAAAACATGTGTTCAGTGATCCCAAACTCCCTCAGGGGACAGGAGCAGAGCCTTTCAGCAAAAGGGATGTTTTTATACTTTCCTTCAAGGACAGCAGAGGCAAGAGCCAAACACCTTGCAAGACTAAAGGCTCTTCTAGATCCTTTAAAACGTAAAGGTAAAGGTCTCCCCCACACATGCATGCTAGTTGTGTCTGACTCTAAGGGCAGTGCTCATCTCCGTATTCAAGCTGAAGAGCCAGTGTTGCACAAGTCCATGGCCATGTGGCTGGCATGGCTGCAAGGAAGCACTATTTTACCTTCCCACTTTTTACGGCGGTACCTATTTATCTACTTGCATTTCCATGCTTTCGAACTGCTAGGTTGGCAGGAGCTGGGGTTAACAGCAGGAACTCACTCCTCTGCGTGGCACCCAGGATTCGAACCTCTGAGCTGCCGACTTTGCAGCCGACAGTTTTCAGCAGCTTCCAATAATTACTGTATAATTGTTATTAGTAGCAGTATGAGGTAGGCAGTACATTTTACTTTTATTCTGATGTTGGGGAAATCGGTATTTGCGTCTGTACATCTTTGTCGTACTGCAAGCAATTAAAGACATAGAGGAACTTGATGTTAACTTCTGCAGTCAGCTGTTTATGGCTAGAGAGGTCTGATCAGTATGACATTCTTCCTCTCTAGCCCATCTGGAAACGTGTGTGTTCAGAGCAACACCTGCTTTCCTGTGGGTTGTGCTGGCCTCCTTTTAGCAAATAAACCACCGAGTTTTTCTCCTTGAGGAATGACATCCAGGGCACAGGCATCAGCTGTGATCTATGCACAGTAATTTTCTCACTAAACATGGGCATTCAGTACAGCTCTGCCTCGTAAATCTTTCAGCAGTTGGTCTAACAGCAACACTCCTTGTTTTATTACAGCTAAAATATTTTGCTGCAACCAAGTAGCCGGGGAAGGACATAGGAGCCAGGGTGTAAATTACAGCAGCATGGCTTCTGCAAGGCAATGAGTAAGTATTGTGGGCTGTATAAATTCCAGAATTGGCAGCTGATATTTTAAATGATACCGTCTGTCAAAATGGAAGCTCTTCCATTATCTACTGTCCCTTCCCAGCTTTCAGTGACGTGGGGCTGCCGAGTAGCAGGTCAGCAACTGTGCTTGCCAAAAGGTATTCATACCTGTTGTGCAGGGGAAGGGGTTAAGGTGAAAGAGACCTATGAGTGATTACATAGTGGCAGGTGTTTGTTTGTTTTCCCTGGTGGCTTGAATTCAGCTGGTGGTCCCAATTAGAATAGAGCCACATAACGAATAAGATTTGGATGCTACCGTTCAGCAGCTGATTCAGTGCTTTAGTTAGGATTACTATTTAGAGTTAGTCATTACATACATACATACATACATACATACATACATACATACATACATACATACATACATACATACATACATACAT
>JAHTLZ010000074.1:22090749-22106128 GCA_023846285.1 Phrynocephalus versicolor | reverse complement strand
TATTATTATTATTATTATTATTATTATTATTATTATTATTATTATTAAATATTCACAGCTGATAATATTGTATTTCAGTCTATTGTTCTTTTCATCTTCTTGCGAGTCTTTTAGAATTAAGGAGTTATAGACATTAACAGATAAATAAACTATAAGTGGTGAAGAAGAATTTATTCATATTCCAAGTAGTCATTGGGCACCTCATTCACAAATTTCAGAAATTTCTCCTCCCTTTCAGAAAAAAGGCTGCATATACAATTATGGCTAGGTTTTTATTTATCCTTTCTCAGATGTTAAGCAAAAGGAAAGGAAAGCAACGTGTGCTGCTTCCATACCACCCCATAGCACTTAAGGCACTCTGTGGATGGTTTAAATATTTATGTAGGCTACACATTGCCCCCTCCCACACACACACACACACACACACACCTCCAGCAAGCTGGGTGCTCATTTTACTGACCTCAGAAGGATAGAAGGCTGAGTCAACCATGAGCTGGAACCCCAGGTTGTGAGCACAGTTTTAACTGCAGTGCAACCATTTAACCACTGTGCCACAAGGCTCCTCCCTTAAAACCCCTTTAATCTATGAAAAAAGATGGCATTGGAGACAGAAGCAAATGGTGTCTCGGCACCTATCAAAGTAGACGAGTTGATGTATGTGCCATAGTGTCTTCAGAGCCTTAGTCACGCAAGAGCTGTGCATGGTATAGCTGATGATTACATAGCCCACAGGCCTATAGGCTAGGAGAGACTGCATTAACTAAGAAATATAGTGACCAACCTGTTTTCCCCAGTTATCCATATATGCAGCATTTCAAGACTGCTAATTCAGAATTTAAAAAAAGATCAATAATTTGTCGATTGGCCCTATTACAAAAATGATTTGATGCACATAATAACCACTCTAAATGGGAATAATAGATAAGAGAACTCACACAAATTCTGTATCATTCTAGGCAAAGCCTGAACATGAGATATTAAAAGTAAGATAAGAAGATCATTTCTTATTTATGATTGCATAATCTGAGACATTATGGACATTGTGTCTTGGTTTCTTTCAGGAGGATAAACATATAAATGCAAAGAGGAAAATCTATCAGTCTAAAGAGATCCACGTGAACATTAAAAGTTTGCATAGATGTTTTACAGTTCATAAAGCATGGCTCCTAAGCTTTCTGTCTCAAGTGCAAAGTTCTTACCTTATTCTTCACCTGTTGGGAAAAAATCATTAACATTACAGCAAAGCAAAAAGCAAAGTGTTCTGCTTATATACCAGCCCATGTTACTTAAAGGACTCTCTGGACAGTTTATAATTTAATTATGCAGGCTGCACATTGCCCCTTCCCCATTTTACCAACCTTGGACAGATGGGAGGCTGAGTCAATCTCGAGCCAGTTGCCTGGGTCATGAGCCAGTTGCCTGGGTCATGAGCACAGTTTTGGCTCTGGTATAGGAGTAATGGTGGCACTGCTTACAGTAATCTATGATCTAGAACTATTTCTGTTTTAGTGAATAAAGACAAGCATTGGAAAAAGAAGTACAAAAACTTGGTTTTTCTTCTTTAGACATCCAAACTTGCTTTGTAACTTCCCACATGTTTAAATAACTGGGGAAAGGGGAAATTAGTATTAGTATTAAAATTGCACATTTTAGTGGACAGAGCTGCTGGCACCCAAGGAGGAAAAAGTGACAAAGAAGCTGAAACCCCACCCACCCACCCCTGGAAAGTTAGAGGCTACCCACACTCTCTCTCTCGAGAAAAGAAGTCCAGTTGCCAAGACTCAACTTCTGGATAAACTCACCCGGATGGCTGAGAATCTTCACATCCAGGGCTAAATGAAGGAATTCCAATATTCTCCCTCTCCTTGATTCTTACCTTAAGTTCCTAATTCCATTAATTCATTGCATTGTTAGGACTCTGTGTGTGTATGTGTGTGTGATCCTGAACGGTTACTTGTAGTGGAAAGGTCAAAGCAACAACATTAGGGTCTATTTTTAATCCCTCCAGCATTTTCCTTCTTTCTTCACTTGTTATCACAACATTGTAAATACCACTGCTTTCTGGCCAGCCTTCCTTTGACAGTTTCCTTAATTTCCTGGTTTTGTTGGATATTTAACTTCCTTTACTGAGAACACCTATAATCCTTCTGTGTGCATCTCTCACACTAATGGCATTTCCTTGCTTTACCTTCTCCATGGACTACAACTGATGCTCTGCATCAGCTGCCTACTGCCTCTTTTTGTATTGGCAACAATGAAAGGAAAAGCAATATTTAAACAGAGTCTTAATGGCAACCTTCACCCCATCCCACACCTTCAATGCAAAGTAGGTTTATTATGACAGCCCTGGCCATCAACTTCTGCTTTGTGCATTTAATATCGAGCTGAATGTGTCAAATGTTTATGTGTCAGTCTAATATGGATCCAAACTCACCGAAGCCCTCCTCGTTTTAAGGGAACTACCCTTTTTCAGTGCAGATTAATTAGAAATGATACAACTGCTATTAGAGGGCAGTGGGCACATTAACTGAAAACAAGGTTTGTTTTCCCATTTGTGTTATAGAACAGCTTAAATAAAACACAGTGTACTAGTCTCCAATGATGAGAAAGTCATTAAAAATTTATTATGGGCTGTTTGCAGCAATGATAAACAAATTAATGGGGTTGGAGCTAGTCTTAGTCATGCATGCACAAAGCTGTCCCATTGAAATCAAAGAGGCTTTCATTAGTTGCCATTAAATCAAATCTCATTGATTTCAGAAGGTCACCTCCGAGCAGGAACAAGTTTTCATGCAACTCATTGTTTCTGACTTTTTCTATTATTAATTCAAAATTAGAACTTGGAGACAGAATCAGAATTGCATACTGTCTACCAGCACAATTTTCTTCTTCTTTTTTTCTTTTTTGTCCCACTTGGAGGCGAGTCCACTGAAAAAGCTCTGTCAGAGGACAAATCCATTGTTTGATGTGACATTGAATGAGGCACCCGGCCTTTTGCAGGGGCCTGTCACCTGTTTGGTCCGAATTCAGCTCACCCCGTTTGGGGCATGGAGTTTCCAGTGGCGCCACAAGGAGGGGTTGGACTTCACCACAAACTTACCAGCACACCCCTACGCAAAAGTAACTGGGAGAGTGGGAAGGACAATATGCTGTTTTATGCACCTCTTCACAGAAATAAACCCCACTGAGATTGGAACTACATTGGAATATGCAGTTTGTTCTGGAGCTGGTAGTGGTGGATTTCAAGTATTTTTCAGTGATCACATAATGTGAAACAGCATGGACGTTCCCCCTTCGAATCTGGAACACACACACAGAGAGAGAGAGAGAGAGAGAGAGAGAGAGAGAGAGAGAGAGAGAGAGAGGACCCCCTCATTCCATGGGATCCATATCCATTTATCCATTGACTGAAAAAAATATTAAAAATATTAAAGCCAAAAAACGGGGTGGGGTGGGGAAACATCTTCACGTGCATTCCCAGAACTGACTAGGTACCACACTATGAATACTAGTTGGAATATAAAGGTTAGTCCCACATAATGGTTGGTCCACTGGCCTCCTTGAAAAGCAGGAGGGGGAGCATGGGAGAAGGAAGCAGGAAGAGCTAAATTCAAACAGAGCTTCAATTTACCACTGCTTTCTTCCTTCTTCCTTGAAATCCCTGCCTATCAGCTGGGGCTATTTGACAGGTTGGGGTTTGGAGAGGGGGGCACCCCTCCCTCCACACATGCACTGACCTGTCAGAACGTCCTAGCTGGGAGGCAGGGAGAGGGGTGAAAGATCGAACAGAGCAGGGTTTCCCCCCCTCCATGCTCCATTCTGACCCCTAAATCTTTCCAAATTTCAGGGGCTTTCAGGGAAGAGCTTGAGGAAGCTCCCCTGAAAATTCTACTGAAAAGGTCTACAAGTTTTGTTTTCATTCCACAGGAAACACATTGAGTATATTAGGTTCACAACATTCTCAAAGCAAAAACATGCTGCATGTTTTTTAGCCAATAACACTTCGGTGACCATCTGATTCACTCATCTGATGTACTGCACACACTGTTGACAAGAAGATTGCCAAGAAATTCTGTGTTCCAGAATGATCTGTTTGAATCAGTGACATTCTTCATTGGGTTGATATTGCTGGAAGTTGATTTCATAAATTCAGTTACTTCAGTCCTAAGTGCAAAAATACCAGGGGCATGGCATCACATTAAAGGAAATGGATTTTGAATTACTTTTCTTAGGAATAGATGGCCATGCAGCTAATGTAAAACAGAAGAATGATAGCAGAGAGAAGGTGGCCAGTTTGCTGAGCCCTGTTGGTATTAACCCTTCAGACCTCAATACTATGTCAATCTTCTCCTGAGAATCTAAAACCAAGGCAGTATTAGAATTTTTGGGCACAGCCTCACCCTTGTGGTAAAAAAGAAGAAGAAGAAACTGTTGCATTATTGACAGTTGTGATCTCTTGAAAACCCATAAGAAGACCCTTAAATCTGAGAGCAATATCAGAACAAAATAATGAGGAAACCTGAAGCCAGACTCACTTGTGTGAAGAATGCTACAAAGGGGGTTCTTGTAATCTAGAGTAAGCATAGAAAACGATCCTATATGAAGGGGTGGAGTAAATATGCTCTGGATTAGAGATGGGCACAATCCGAAAAAATGGCATTTGTGTCATTTGGTCAGAGCTGGTTTTTTTTAATTATTATTATTTTATTTTAGGGTGCCGACCAGGCCACCCTTAGGGCCTGGCCGGTGCTCCCCCTTTTTGTAAATTTATTTATTTATTTTTTTAGTTCCCCCCCCACACACACACACACTTCAAGGTTCAGGCCCTGCGCTACAACTGTAGCACGGGGTTTTTTGTTTGTTTTTTGTTTTTGTTTTTTTTCCTTTCAGAGCCGACCGCATGGCCTCTGGGGCCCGGTTGGCACTGGTTTGTTTTTTTATTATTATTATTTTAGGGTGCCGACCAGCTTTTTTTTTTCCTGGTCGCTGTCCCAGAAGCTAGGAAGACTGGACCTCCGGACCAGCACCAGGTAGGAGACATCTCCACAACTCCATTAATGAAACAAACCTAACCAAACCAATTTTTCTCAGTTCGGTTCATTTCATGTTAAATTTGCCCCTGGGTCATTATTTGTTTTGTTATGTAACAAAACAAATAATGAACAATGAAATAAAAAAAATCATTTCATGCCTATCTCTACTCTGGGTAAAGCAGGGCTGGCCCTAAAAAAAATAGCTCCCTACGTAAAGATTGCCTCCTTGCCATCCAGAGGCTTTCAAGAGCAGAGGCCATTTTGATGTTGGAGCCCTGCTCTTGAAAATCTTTGGGTGGTCTTTGCAGGGTACATGGGTGTGCTTGCAATGTTGGTTCAAGTATGCAAGAATTATTGCATGAACCATATGGGAGAATTCTCACTTGCAGCAATTTCCTTCCCTGGGAACAAGCAGAAGGGCAGATGTAGTGCTACGTTACACGGAGGGGTGGCTTTGTGATTTGTGCTTAGAAAGAAAGAAGCATAAACACTCCTGTCCAGGCAAGCATACAATTAAATTACAACTTTTTGTGTATAACACTATATTTTTGTCTAAAATTGTTAGACTAAAAATTGAGGGTCATCTTATTGCACAGAAGTAAGCCGAGGAGACAACCATGCAGTTGCAGAACTGCAATGCTGGGTTAGAAAAGTGGGGGTCGTCTTATACATGGAGGCATCTTATAGATGGGAAAATACTGTACCGTATATGGCTCTTTGAAATATGCAAAGTCATTTTGCTGATCTGGAGAAGACTTGGGAGGTGGTGAAAGGAAAGACAATGTGTCTTAGATTTTATCCCTAACCCCAAAGTTGATAAAGTCTACCAAATATGATCCTAATTTAAAATGGGCATGGGTCTAGCCTGCCCAAAAATCTAGCAGCACAGACAAAACCTTGTTCAAACAGATAGAAAATTAATTGACAAGATAGTCTTTAGGACAGAAAAAATATTGTGCCATTTCAGTTGGATTAGTCTTTTGTGCTACTTCCATGCTTCAGTGTTCTCCAATTATTATTTTTTCTACAGAACACTTAGACACGTGCAAGGAAACAACAGAGATTTGCCTTTTCTTTTATTGGAAATGACACTTGTGTCCTTGAACTGTAAAGGCAATTTCTTCCATTGCAATTATCCCACTTGTCAGAGAACTTGCATGAACTTTCCATAATTTATATCCTATCTGTTATGGACTTGTGAGCAACCAAGGATTTTCCCTTGTGTCGGTGAGACGAGTTGTTGATGCAAAGACTGGGTTTTAATGACTCTTTAATTATACTTTTCTATAAAAGCTTTTCACTTCACTGTTGAATTGCTACTAGACAATGTTTTTTTCTTAAGCTTGGGCATGGACATGTGCTTTCCATTGATGCCAGAGTTAATTCATTCTAATTCCTAAAGAGTTTGGGTCCTTTGAGAATACTTGTGTACTGCAGAGAAATTCAATAGAACCTTCGTATACTTTTAAAATCAACCATGCTCCTTCAGAAACCGCAAAGCTGACATAACCTAATGCAAAAGCTGGGCAGCAGTGTTATGCCCTGACAGAACAGTGGCTTCTGATAGCTTTTATCGAAATTTGAAAGCGATTCCGCCACTCTCAGTGAAACTTTTCCCAAGATGCCTCTGTTTGCGTAACTGGACTTTGCTGCGGTGAGCAGTCATTTCTTCTGGTTGGTAGCACCATAGCCTGGTAATCAGAAATTTCCTGCCTGCTTTTTACCTATGCTTTGAAAACACCTGGACATTGCCTCCTTCTTTAGTTGTGCTACACATAGCCTGTGGATAGCTCAGGGTTTTAGGCATATGACTGTGAAGCCAGATGTTTGGGAGTTCAATCCCTATTGGGCCTCCTTCACAAAGGCTGGACTTGGTGATACTTAGGGTCCCCTCCAGTGCTGCAGATGATGATCACGACAATGGCAGTGGTGGTGGTGGTGGTGGTGATGATGATGATGATGATGATGAGTTTCCATTCAAAACTGGGAAGTAAAACTTAACCACATTCAAACAGCTATTCTTCCATTTCCTGCTCCTCATGTCTTACCCAGTTCTATTATTGCCCAAGCTCCTGCTTGATGTCAGGGGAGTGCAAAGCCTCACTGGTGTATTTGCTCAGGATTTGGGTGACAGGGAGGCAGCTGATTGGCATCACAGGCATGTTGTGATGGTTCAGTTGCAAAGCTAGCCACAAATGTTCTATTTATTTATTTATTTATTTATTTATTTATTTATTTATTTATTCATTCATTCATTCATTTTAGAGTACTTTTTACCTCGCCTTTCTCCTTGGAAATGGACCCAAGGTGGCTTACAGTAATAAGTAGAGATGGGCACGACTCAGAAAAAAAATTCATTTTCGTTTTCGTTTTTGTCTAGGGGTCCGTTTCGTTTCGTTTCTGTTTTCGTGAGCTAATTTTCAAAATTTTTCGTTTTTGTTTCGTTACGTAACGAAAACGAAAAACGAAAACGAAAACGAAAATTTTTTCGTTTCTTCCCATTTAGCTCCATTAAGTGCTTTTCCAGTAACGAAAAACAAAAAACGGCTCAAAATTATTCGTTTTGTTTCCGTTTTTGTTCCATTTTTGAACCGTTTTTCGTTTTTCATTTCGTTATGTAATGAAAACAGAGACGATAATTTCGCTAAGTCGTGCCCATCTCTAGTAATAAGGGATAATATACAGTCCAGTACAAGTAAGACATATTCAACTATCAAGAACAGAGAATTGAGGGGCATCTTACAGCATTAATAGACAGCATTACATTAAAGCTACAAGAGAACGCAAGCAGTTAAAGAGAGAGAGTAAAAATTTCATGTAAAAGTTATGAGTGATGGAAACTAATATTGAAAACATAGTGTCAATGCAATCACTTGGTTAAAAGTGGTTATAAACACAAAGTCTATGTGATCATGTATTGTTGATTCATAGAAAAGGCACATAATAAGTAGTTCATCATTCAGGAAAAGTTTATCTGAAGAGAAAGGTCTTTGCCTGTTACTGGAAAGTCATCAGAGATGGGGCAGTCCTCACCTCTAGTTGGAGGGAGTTTCAGAGTCTGGGAAGGGAAGGCCCTTTCATGTATTCCCATGAGACGTACTTGTGAAGGTGGTGGGATGACCTTGGATGACCTTAACACCCAAGTCAGCTCATGTTATGAGATTCAATATTTGAGTTAGCTAGGGCCCAGGTCATACAGTGCTTTGTAGGTTAAGGTCAGGACTTTGAATTGTGTTTGATAGCTGATTGGTAGCCAGTGGGACTGCTTTAATAAGGGTGTAATGTGGTCTCTGTAACCTGCCCCAGTCAGCAGTCTGGCTACTGCATTTTGGACCTGTTGAAGTTTCCTAAGACTTATAATTGAAAGTCCCACATAGAGCACATTACAGTAGTCCAGTTGGGACGTCACTAGGGCATGAGTCACCATGGCCAGAGCTGATTTCTCAAGAAACTGCTTGACCAGCTTGAGCAATCCACATTAATTGCACCACTAGGGCTGGCAGCCATACACACAAAGGAGATCTGGGTAGCACAACTACTGGCACAGTGGAGAGTTGTGTAAGCATTGTGCTAGAATGGGACCCAGGCCAGACTAATTGTGTTTGCAATTATGGAATGTGGGCATTGGGTTTAATCTAAAGAACCATCTAATCTTAAAAGAAGTACAACATTAAAATCTCAGCCAATCTGTGAATGAGTAGACAGCTTCTTCTGAATGGATTCAAACTCCCTTTGAAAGAACAGGTACATAATCTGGGATACTCTTTGGTCTAGTTTTATCAGTGAAACTCCAGGTAGTCTCAGGGCCACAAAGTATAATGGTTCCATTTGGGCTGGCATGCCAGTCACAGCCATTTCGGTTCAGAGATGGACTGGCTGCTGTTATTCATGTTCTGGTAGTTTTCTATTTGGAACATGGGATGTGCTTGGCATGAAGGCACCCTTGAAGATGAACTTGAAATTACCACTAGTGAAAAATTTGGCACTGATCCTGAGTGAGGATTGCATAGGCCAGGACTGTCCAACTTTGAACAGCCCATGGGTTCCCTTCCTCCCACTGCATGTCTCCACGGGCTCCCCACCAAGTGTGGGCACGCGTGAGCATGTGCACTCTCCCCACTGCCCACCCCCACCCCCATTTGAATTTGGTGCTGCACAAGCACCCTCTCTGGTATGGTGCCAAATTCAAATGGGTTGAGGCTTTCCCCTCCTCCCCTTCACCATGAATGGGAGGAGGGACGAGGTTCAAAGAAGGAGATTTGAACAGCCTGGGATCTGATCCGCCACCACTGCTTGCCTCAGGAAATTCCCAGGCTGCTTGAATCTCCTCTTCAGAAAAGGTGCACTTTCACCCCCAACCCATCTGATGGGAGGTAAGGCGCACCATTTTTTAAAGGAGATTTGAGCCGCTCGCCTTCCAAGGTCCCCCATGCTGGGTGAGTGCTCTCCCATCACCCCCCCCAAGTTCCACGGTGCTGGCAGTGGCAGTGGCAGCAGTGGAGCCCTGGCTGCCAGCCCGCCTGCCCATCAGGGTCTCTGGCACTTTTCCCAGAAGCGCCCTCTCCAGCGCTGCCAGAGACACCAAGTGGGCCCAGCCCAGTGGTGGGAACAGGCGCGTCACCACCGCCAGGTTGGCCAAGGAGGAAAGGGTGGGCTTCAGGCTCTGTTCTTCCCTGTCCTGCCCTGCACCCCCTGCCTCACCATGGAAAGCCCTCCTGGACTCACACAAGCCCAGCTACTCTGCCAGCAAGAGTGTGGGGAAGCCACAGCCAGCCATGGATGTCACCCTCTGCCTCTGGCCACCATCACCCCTGCCCGTGGCCGCCATCCACACCACTGGAGCTGCGCCAGGCACTACCGGAGAAACCAAGCAAGCCCAGCACTGGCCCAGGCGCCCACATACTTCGCTGGTGTGCAAGTGGGAGAGGGAATTTTCCCCTCCCAATAACAGGACCTGGTGGGCAACTTCTGACGGCACCGTAGGCAAATGGTCACCCACGATTGACCTGTTTGGCAGGTCTGGCATAGGCTACCTAGTTGTTTCTAGTCCGAATTTGACTTCTGAAGCTCTCACTTGGATGGACACTTGTCCCTGTATCAGCTGGTCTGTACCATTACAGATGGGATAGAGGATATGTATGTTTGGCAGTGATATAGGAGGAAGCCTTCACATCGGTGGTGTCCTGATTATGAAATGCCTTTTTCCAAGATATAAACCTGGTACCAACTTCCTATGCTAAGTAAAAACTTGTCTGTTGCTATGGTATTTATGAATGGTCAGGGTTTGTGACTGGATCTCTATCCCGCATTTGCACCACCCTGCTAATTGTTATTGGTCTTATTACATTTGTTATATATTATTGTTCCTTACAGTTATCCATTTAATACTCTTCCCTAACCTAAGGGAGCAAGTAGGATGCCAAGCAGGATAATGAAACTGATATAAATTTAAATAGATAAATTTTTGATGGGCTGCATAAGTTCAACATGTTCATATTCACTCCATGTTCTCTGATTGGATGGAAATGTTGGATGACATAACTATGGGACAGTTTGAAAAGCAGACCAATATCATGATTTTTCAAAGAGCACGTCCATCACAGCAGGGTACCAAGGAGCCATCAGCGGACACGGGCACAGAAACTGCATAATGGCAACTTTCACTATAAAGATTCAGTAATTCAAAAACAATTAAGGGCATTAACTGTTGCTGTAACTGTTTTGTAACTGTTGCTAAAGACTTTCCAGGCCACTTTTTCAGACTGATTTGTTCGGAGTAGAAAGCAAAGACCTCTCTTGACTCCAGCTGGGCCATCAAGAATGCCCAGTGAAACCAATAGACCTGCTTTCTCCTCCTCAGCCACCCAACTGAAGATGCCAAAAGAGTTTCAAGATCAAGCTTTAAAGCAAACTGCAATCTGAGATAATGGACCCCTTGTGACTTCAAATTGCCAACCTTTCACATTTTACATTGAGGCCAGAGTTGCAAAAGGTTTGTTTTCATCCTATGGAGGGCAATTAATGGAACAGTTTATTACACAGAATGTTTTATGCGATTCCACGGCCTAGCACCTCCCCAGGAACCAGTGCACTAAGCCTGACCGAAGGAGAGAAGAGAACAGGTGACTGGGCAAAAAAAGCTGATCACTTGCTTCTTGGGTAAAACATAGACACGGGCACAAAATGGAAAGGTAGGGTTTCATTTCATTTTGTTTCATTTTGTTTCATTACTCACTGTGTTTCATTTTGTTACTAACAAATTTTAATAGAATGTTTGTAACAAAACAAAATGAGCAACGAAACGAATCAGAAGTGGCTGCCACCCAGATAGGTTTTTTTCTTTAACAGGTTGAACTGTGGGGAGGGGGACAGCCCGACCCCCACAGCCCGACCCCACAGCTTTATGGCAGGGGTGAGAACTGGAGAGGGGGGCAGGGTCTTGAATTTGGCACTGCCTGCTCTGCTCAGTTCTCCCCACTGAGATTCAGCTGGTTTTTTGTTGGGTTTTTTTTTTGACAGGTTGAACTGTGGGGAGGGGGACAGCCCCCACTTCCCACGGCCTGACTTGTCCCCCCCCCCCAAAAAAAACCCACCACCTGCAGGACAGGGGCAGGGGCAGGGGCAACAAGGGAGAATGGAGCAGGGTTTGAAATTGCTCTGTTCTCCCTTGCTGCCCCAATCTTCCAGGTAGGTTTTTTTTTTGACAGGTCAGGCTGTGGGGAGTGGGTTAGCCCTTGTTGCCCACACCTGACCCCCAGGTGGCAGGTTCTAGAAAAAATTGGGCCATTGCAGACCCTCAATGTGAGAGAGGGTGTCGTTGTTTTGTTTTGTTTTGTTTTGTTTTGTTTTGTTTTGTTTTGTTTTGTTTTGTTTTGTTTTGTTTTGTTTTGACAGGTTGGGCTTGGTCATGCCAGGAAGCTCCACTCTCACTCTCTTCATACCTGAGAGTCTGATATGCCCCAATGTTTGTTAGTCCTTACTTGGACATAAAGGTATCTTATACCTTGGACATGGCAGGGAGGTCCACTCACACTCTTCATACCTGAGGGTTTGATGTGGACCAATGTTTATTGCCTGCCTGCCTGCCTGGTGCACTGCAACAGAGGGTCCATCTGATACAGCCCTATGTGCCTTGTTGGGCTTAAAGGGAAGAGCTTGAGGGAGCTCCGCTGTAAATTCCATACTGCTACATGCCTGGGATCAGGTGCCTTTAGGACCCAGGGGAGCCATTTTATAGAGTAACAAATTGCTTCATTACTGTTTCATTTCAGATTATTTTTACAAAAAATCATTTAAAAGGAAATGCAACAAAATGCAGGGGAAACAAAACGAAACGAAATGAAACACATTTTCCCCCGTTTTGTACCCATCCTTAGTTTTGACTCATGATAGAGGAACAATATCCAGCTTTTTAAATCAAATGGGTTTTGAAAGTATTGAAGACAGAATTATATGTGTGCATTAATAAAGCCATATATTTATTGCTCCAAGAAATCTATTCAGGGATAGTGCAGGAGAGAAATAAAAACTGGGTTACAGATGCCCTAAAGCCAGCTTCTAAAAATGCATGTCTGCTGAACCATTTTAGAAGAGCCTCTTTCTAACAAAGGAGATCATAAACTACTCTTACTTCCACGAAGGGAGGAGTAAAGCTTGAATGTAGCCATTTAGATATTAGCTAGAAAAGGCAGGATGTTAGGTTATCTTTCTGTTCAACCATCCATCCATCCATCTGTTCATCCACCAATCCCTCCACACTTGCTAGTGCTTGCAACTAATGCTTAGATAGCTCTGGGAACTCTGTTCATAGCATGAGTGATTATTAATTGTTAATTAGCATGACTATTTAAATTTTCATTTTAAAAAACCCTAAAATATTCATTTAAGCCAAGTTGCTTCCAACTATTAATTAATTCCCTCACTTAGTAGTCGTGGCAGTGATTTTTAGTCTGAGAGACTAGGATGGAAATGGAGTCAAGTTAAAGGTTCATGGTTCCCTCCTCGTTTTATGTTTTTTGCATTGTCTTTCTCCTAACATATCCATAATATGGTAGCTTCAGCTTAGACATTTAAGCTTCTTCTCTGGCAAGTCTGTCCACTATCATTATTCAAGTCTATGCTCCAGCTACAGAAGCTAAGAAGAAGATATCAAAAGCTTCTAAGCCCAATATCTGGGGGGAAATATATCACACACCAAAAGAGGATGTTCTGATAATCATGGGTGGAATATGAAAAGAGCAAATGAAAAAAGAAGCAAATATCAGAGGATTTAGCCTAGGAGTCAGAAATGAAACCGGAGAGCAGCACGCTGAATTTTGTGAAGCCATTTACTGCAAATGCCTGCTGCTGGCAATGTAGCAGGACAAATGTCCACATGAATGTTACCAGATGGTCAGTCTAGGAATGAAGAGACAATATATTGGGGATCACAAGATGGAAAAATTTATATTCCATCTCTAAAAAGGCCAGGAGTGGACTGTGGTACATACCATGTACTGTTGATGTTTAAAAAAACCCTAGAGAATACTGAAGAACGTTAAAAAAATTTTTTAAATATAATTTAATGTTCCTGAAGAAGATAAAGAATGGGGAAAGAATGAAAAAACTGTTAACTCAAAACCCATACTTTATTGGTTTCAACACCTTAGGCTATTTCCCACCTTATGGCTTATTGAGGCTATTGTCCACCTAACGAGCCTACTCCGGCCATTGTTCATGTTATGAGCCTAACTCAGACCAGGGTGACCTAAGGTCAAACTGAATTATAAAATGGAGGACTCGCAACTAGCTTTCCTCAGACTGATGAAGCTGTTTGGATGAGCAGCGAAATGTTTTAGTGTCTGAAGAAAAGAAGTGCAGTTGCCATGACTCAACTTCCAGATAAACTCACCTGGATGACTAAGAATCTTTACAGACATATTAACTGAAACATACTGGGTGATGAACATTTTGCTTGGTTTATGAATTATAAGAAACAAAGTTAGAAGGTAAAAGAAATAACAACAACAACAACAACAACTGCAAAGAAGTAGAGCAGTACAACAATTAAAAATGAAAAACAATAGATCCTTCTATTTGATCCACAAAATCAAAATATAAAACCAAGAGTTGGGATACTGGAAGATCAATGTGGAAAAATATTATCTGCTGATGATGAAATGAAGAAGGCTGAAACAGTACATTAAAGAGATTAAGGATGATAGATTTTTCAAAGGAAGATATTTTGAAAAAGAATCAGTAGTTTTAGACAGTGAAATGGAAGCTATGATGAAAATAATTGGAATATTAGTGCTTGAGTACATAGGATACTAATAGAGCATGTCAGACTCTAGAATCTAAATCTGTCAAATCTTAACAACATTTTTAGCCAATGTGTAAAATAAAACAATGGCCCACAGACTACAAATGTTCAATATACACTCCAATCCTACAGAAAGGAAATTTCAGAGATGGTGGAAATGATCAGGCATTTGTGTCTATTTCATCCTGCAAAAGCAAAGTGATGCTCAAGATTTTACAGCAATGACTTTTACCAAGAATTGATGACTATTTGAGTGAAATTTAGAAAAAGAAGGGATACGAGAAATCATATTGCAAATATGCACCGGTTACTAGAGCATAGCAAAGAATTTCAGAAGAAAATTGAAGTGGTTCACAGATGCCTTCAATTGTGTAGGTCACAAAAAGCTACATATTGTTTTAAAACAACTGGATGTGTCACAAGATCTGATTGCCCTGATACTCTGGAGTCTACAGATAAGGCAGTGGATGGGAGAACAGAATCTACCACATCTTTCCATGTATACAACACTATTTTTTCCAAAATCATGACACTAAAAAATTAAGAGGCATCATATACATGGAAGTAAGCCTTTCCCAAGGGGTGGGAGTGGGGTGGGGGAGAAGTCAAACTGACCTTGCTGTTTCCCCTTTCCTTTTGGGGCTCTTTCACTTGTGTCAGTTTGAGTTCTCTTCTACACACAAACACACACATCCACCCACCCACACCACACACTGCTGTTTCCCCTTTCCTTTTCAGGCTCTTTCACTGCCTTCCGCCCCTCTGCTTTGTTTTTGTGTTTTTGTTTTGCAGAGATCCAAGTGTCTTTGTGTAGAAATCGAAGTGCAGAAAGTCACTTCTTAATGGGCTGCTCAACCCCCCCCCCCCCCGCCGAGGCTTTCCCCACAGAAAAGAAAAACAAGGCTTGGATTTCTGCAAACAACAAAAAACAAAAAACAAAGCAGGGAGGCATGTTGGAAAGGTGGAAGGCAGTGAAAGCGCCAGAAAGGGGAAACAGTACTCTCTCTCTCTCTCTCTCTCTCTCTCTCTCTCTCTCTCTCTCTCT
>JAHTLZ010000074.1:22000525-22070423 GCA_023846285.1 Phrynocephalus versicolor | reverse complement strand
TGTGTTTGTTTGAGGCTAGAACCATTACTTAAGTAGTGAGGTCTTAAAAGAGATATACAAACTGCTGAGTCATACTGAGATTGGTTTTGCCATATATTTGGATGTAGGACTTGCTATGCCAACACCCCTTCTCAAGGTCTAACATACAAAACATTATGGCATCAAAATTCATCTATGGTCAATTCCGTTTGAATCGAGGTCCAACACATTTAACATATCTCACAAGCACACAAATCTATCTTTTGTTAATGGCTTTGTAAATATGTTGGGCTTCTGCATTATACCAACTGGATGAAATCCGGTGGAAGAGGTATACACAAAAATGTTTAGCTTTACCAAAATGTTGTCCTTTTGCCATATTTTTCTTTTCTGACCATAAAAATTTGAACACAGAAAGATCAATAATGCCACAGGAATAATGATATCCAGAGGGTCTCTTATTATACTTGCCTAATCCATTCTTGTCCTCCCCCATACTCTTGTGCTATAGACAATTATATTCTGCCCTTCATATATGTAGATGATCCTCTGCCTGGGAATGTGTCTTCTACAATTATGTAAAAGAAAGCAACTGTGGAAACAGCAAGACATTTTTTTCTTTTCTTCTTATTTATTTGTTTTTGTTCATTTGTTTATTCATCCATTCATTCCTTCATTTAGAAGTCCAGCACAAATCACAGAAGTCTAAAAGCCAGTTTATTACTGCAAAATTTCCAAATATTTCACCTCCTCTATAAGTTAATGATTAATCAAGCCCTAAGTCTAACATATCTACTCTGAGGAATTTGACAGGATTAAATGAAAGGAGACAAGTTCTTAACAATGATATAAAAAACATGACATGCATCGATGTAATTCCTATTGAAAGTCCATTCCACATTTTCGTAATATTTAGATTCAGCATCTTACATCCACTTGAGGTTTCAAAGGCTCCAAAATGTGTTGTCAAACGAAAATTGTTTATGTGCACATGAATTTTGTCTCCCATGACCTACCTCTTCTATGAATATTCATGCCCAATGGCTTTTTTTTTTTACATTAACAAGTGGAGCCGTAAGGGGTAAACAGAGCACTGAAATGTTGTGCCTGAGCTTTCAAAGGGATTGTAATAAATCCCATTTTAATTGGAAGATGTGATTAGTTGGCATACCAAACCGTACTACTTTGAAACCAACGGGTGTGAAGAGTGTAGGAAGTGCTAATGTACAGCCTTCTTTTTAAGATCAGGAGTGGTCGCTTCCCTTGAAAGCAATATTTCAAGAGGACAGGAGGTAACCATGTTGATTAAGAAGGGGTGGATTCTAGCCATTCGGCTGGACATCATTGACATTTCACAAATACATTCTTAATGTGCCAATTATCCAAAGGTTAGAGGCAGCACCTCTCCATCTTCCAGCCCAAAATGAAAGAGGTATTTTAGAAAATCCAATGTACATGCCCAAAATAACCACCAAGCTGGTTGCTAGGTACACTGCTCCTTGACATTTGTACGGCAAAGTAGAGTGTTATCTGCCAGTTAGGAAGAGAACTGAACAAATGCCGTTTTCAAAACTCTGACCCTTTCAGTTCTGAACAGACCCTATGTAAAGAAGGAGACCATGCTTTTCACTTCTCTGAGAAAACTCCTCAGGCAATAAAAGATAATGCTCATTGTTTCAAGCATTCTAGCTCTTGTAGAATCTACTAGACACCTCTAGCTTGGCAGCCATATTTCTTTCACACCTGTGCCTGTCACCCCAGTAGAATCCTCTGCTTGTGGCTTACACACATATTTCATTAACAAAACACACACACACACTGTAGGTGGGTGGGTGGGTGGCTCAAGCAAACAAATAATAAAGTTTTATAGGGCTCAAATCATGTGGGTGATGGATTTAATGAGGAGAAATTTAATTTATTCTCCACAAAATATGTAAATTAGGCTCTGATGCTCTTTGTTTGTTGAGGCCCCAACGTAGCCACAGACAATATAGTCATATAAAGAAATAATTATTAATAATTAAAAGAGACAAAGTAGCTTGGTTGGACCGATCTTTAGCTTTACGAAATATTGCAAACATAAGGTTCTGAAGATGGCCTACAATTAATGCCTACAAATGCCTACTTAGAAATTATTTACAGAATTTTTAACTAAAATGTTTATGTATTCAATTTATTCTAGCAGAATCCATATTTAATACACAGGAGTGTGTATACACACCTACAACCTGCCCAGCTCTGCTATTAAGTAATCTGTATGAGAGAGTGAAGTTTACATCTTCTAGAAAGACAAGTAAGGCAGGCAGAGCTCAGAAGCCTCAATGCGTGGATGAGGCAATGGTGTTGAGAGGAGGGCTTTATATTTGTCAGGAACTGGAGAACATTTTGGGACAAGCCAAACCTGTTCAGGACGGACGGTTTGCACTTGAATCATGATGGGACCAGATTGCTGGCACTCAACCTCAAAAAGGCTGCAGAGCAGCTTTTAAACTGATAACTGGGGGAAAGCCGACAGGAGCTGAGTGGCATCCGGTTCGGAACACCTCATCCACAGGGAATGAGGTTGGAAAGGGTAGAGAATCACATAGAGATGACATAGCAGGTATTAGTACTGGGAGAATAATGGAATGTGATAGTTTGTCTACTGAAAATAATAGCTGTGGGGGGGGAGAGAACAAAGCAGCAGCTGTTGTTGCAGAACCCACTGTACAGGTGCTTCTACGCCAATGCTCGAAGCCTCCGACCAAAAATGGGAGAACTTGAACATCTGGCAGCTAGGGATAACATAGATATAATAGCCATAACAGAAACCTGGTGGAATGTAGAGAACCAGTGGGATACAGCAATCCCAGGCTATAAACTCTACAGAAGGGATAGAGAGGGTGGGTTGGAGGGGGAGTGGCAATCTATGTTAAAGAAGGGGTAAAATCCAGCAGAATGGAGATTGACAGAGGGTCTGAATCCACCATAGAATCACTGTGGGTTAAACTACCAGGTCCAAGGAGTGATGTGATAGTTGGGGTATGCTATCGCCCACCAGATCAAAAACTTGAGGGGGACCTTGAAATGAGGAGACAAATCATGGAGGTATCTCAGAAGGATAGGATAGTAATCATGGGGGACTTCAATTATCCCCACATTGACTGGGCCAATGTGAGCTCTGGGCAAGAAAGAGAAACTGGGTTTCTCGACTTCCTGAATGACTGTGCCTTAGAGCAACTTGTCATGGAGCCCACCCGAGAACAGGCAACTCTGGATCTAATACTGTGTGATACTCAGGACCTGGTCAGGAATGTGAATGTCACTGAGCCTCTGGGGAACAGTGACCATGCTGCAATCTCCTTTGCCATGCATGTCGGAGGAAGAGTGTCAAGAAAATCAGACATAAAAACCCTTGATTTTCGAAGGGCAAACTTCCCTCAGATGAGGAAACTAGTTAGAAAGAAATTGAAGGGGAAGGTTGGAAGAATCCAATCTCTTCAGAGTGCATGGAACCTGTTTAAAACAACGGTAACAGAGGCCCGGTACAAGTGCATACCACAAAGAAAGAAGAGCTCATTTAAGTCCAAGAGGGCACCGGCATGGTTAACGAGTGGAGTTAGAGAGGCTCTAAAGCGCAAGGAGAGGTCTTTCTGTAAATGGAAATCCTCCCCAAATGAGGAAAATAAAAACGAACACAAACTCTGGCAAAAGAAATATAAGAAGATGATAAGAGAGGCAAAGAAAGATTTTGAGGAACGCATGGCTAGCAATATAAAGGGTAATAATAAAAGCTTATTTAAATATTTTAGAAGTAGAAAACCTGCCAGAGAACCAGTTGGCCCTCTGGATGGTGAGGGAGGAAAAGGGGAGGTTAAGGAGGACTTGCAGAGAAATTAAACGAGTTCTTTTCATCTGTCTTCACGACAGAAGACCTTGAGCAGATTCCGCTGCCTGAACAGCCCCTCTTGACTAAAGAATTAAATCAAATACAGGTTAAAAGAGAGGATGTTTTAGGACTAATTGATAAATTGAAGATTAACAAATCACCGGGCCCAGATGGCATCCACCCAAGGGTTATTAGGGAACTGAGAAATAAAATTGCAGATCTCTTAACGGTAATATGCAACTTGTCTCTTAAAGCGCCCACATGCCGGAGGACTGGAGGATAGCAGATGTCACACCAATTTTTAAAAAAGGAAGGAGGGAGGACCCGGGAAACTACAGGCCAGTTAGCCTTACATGTGTCCCAGGGAAGATGGTGGAAAGCCTCATCGAAGAGAAAATCTTAAAACACATAGAAGAACAAACCTTGCTGAGAGAAAATCAGCATGGCTTCTGCAAGGGTAAGTTTTGTCTGACAAATCTTTTAGAATTTTTTGAAAAGGTCAACAGGCATGTAGATTTGGGTGAACCGGTGGATATAGTCTATCTAGATTTTCAAAAGGCTTTTGATACAGTCCCTCACCAAAGGCTGCTGAGAAAATTGCACAGTCAGGGGATAAGAGGGCAAGTCCTCTTATGGATTGAGAACTGCTTGAGATCCAGGAAACAAAGAGTAGGTGTCAATGGGAAATTTTCACAATGGAGAGAGGTGAAAAGCGGTGTGCCCCAGGGATCTGTCCTGGGACCGGTGCTTTTCAATCTGTTCATAAATGACCTGGAGACAGGGATAAGCAGTGAGGTGGCCAAGTTTGCAGATGACACAAAACTTTTCCGTGTGGTAAAAAACAGAGAAGATTGTGAAGAGCTCCAGAAGGATCTCTCCAAACTGGGGGAATGGGCTACGAAATGGCAAATGCGTTTTAATGTAACCAAATGTAAAGTAATGCATATTGGGGCAAAAAATCAAAACTTTATCTATCAACTACTGGGCTCTGAGTTATCCGTGACAGATCAGGAAAGAGATCTTGGTGTGTTGGTGGACAGCTCCATGAAGGTGTCTCCCCAATGTGCGGCAGCAGTGAAGAAGGCCAATTCCATGCTAGGGATTATCAAAAAGGGGATTGAAAATAAAACAGCCAACATTATAATGCCATTATACAAAACAATAGTAAGGCCGCACCTGGAGTATTGTGTACAATTCTGGTCACCGCATCTCAAGAAAGACATAGTGGAACTGGAAAAGGTGCAGAGGAGAGTGACTAAAATGATTACTGGGCTGGGGCACCTCTCTTATGAGGAAAGGCTAAAACATTTGGAGCTCTTTAGTCTGGAAAAAAGGCGCCTGAGGGGGGATATGATTGAGACGTACAAAATAATGCAGGGCATGAGTAAAGTGGATAGAGGGAAGCTCTTCTCCCTCTCACAAAATACCAGAACTAGGGGTCATCCACTCAAATTAAGGGCTGGGAGAGTAAGAACAGACAAAAGAAAATATTTTTTCACCCAGCGCGTTGTTAGTCTATGGAACTCCCTGCCACAGAATGTGGTGATGGCATCTGGCCTGGATGCCTTCAAAAAGGGATTGGACAGATTCCTGGAGGAAAA
The DNA here is from genome assembly GCA_023846285.1 of Phrynocephalus versicolor. NCBI lineage: Eukaryota > Metazoa > Chordata > Lepidosauria > Squamata > Agamidae > Phrynocephalus > Phrynocephalus versicolor. The sequence continues at coordinate 22,064,975 of JAHTLZ010000074.1, read as the reverse complement.
GTCCATCACAGGTTACAAACCATGATGGAGATGTGTAATTCCCCAGGCTTAAATCCAGGGTACTTCAAGGGCCAGATGCAGGGGAGTGCTATCAGGAGACAGATATCTAGTCTCATGCGCTCCCAAACGCATCTGGTGGGGCCAGTGTGAGATACAGGAAGCTGGACTAGATGGGCCTTTGGCCTGATCCAGCATGGCTCTTCTTATGTTCTTATGTTCTAAGGCAGTTATATTATACAGGTGGGCACAAAACAAAAAACCAGTGGTTCGGTTCCTTCTGTTTTGGGCCCACTCTTGTTTTAGTTCAGTTCGGGTTCATACGAGTTTTTTTAAAAAATTGTACGAACCTGTACCAGCCGAACTGGTTTGAGTCCAGCTTACTGGCAGTGCCAGCAGTGGTGGCGGCAGGGGCTTTTTGAGGCACTGGCTTGGGGACAGCATCTCGGTTTTGTTTTGTTTGTTTTGTTTTAGAGCTCCAACTACGTGGCTCATAGGGCCAGGTCAGCGCTAGTTTTCTTTTTTATTTTATTTTATTTTATTTTGGATTTTAGAGCACCAACCAAGCAGCCTCTGGGGCCGGGTTTGCACTTTCTTTTTTTAGCACCAACCCAGCAGCCCCTGCAGCAGTGTCAGTGCTCTTTTTTTTTTTTAAGTGCCCACCCGTGGCTCCTGGGGCTGGGTCGGTGCTCATTTTATTTTTATTTTTATTTTGGGGGATTGGTTTTTTTTTTTGTTTTAACTTTAGAGCACCTAGCAAGCAGCCCCTGGGGCCTGGTCAGCACTCAATTTTTTTAATTTTTAATTTCTAAAATTTTTAATGTTTTAAAATGTTTTAATTTTTTTTTCAGTGCTGACCGTGTGGCTCCTGGGGCCAGGTCGGTGCTCCTTTATTTATTTATTTATTTATTTATTTATTTATTTATTTATTTATTTATTTATTTATTTTAAAAAGGCCCCTCGACAGGCAGCAGCTTCCTGAGTTCAAGGACCAGGAAGGTGGTGACAAGGCGTGTGGGGAAGGGGGGGGGTAACAAAAAATGAAGCAAACAAAACGGAAATTTCCGTTTCATTTTACGTCTTTTTTATTTGATTGTTTGGTTCGTTATTTGTTTCGTTAACTAACAAAATGAATAACGAATAACAAAATGCATTAAAAGTTCATTTCGTCCCCATCTCTAGTTATATATGATGGATCTGTGTAACAGTGTGTCTTCTGTGGTTCAAGTGAACACAAAGGAATGTATCTTTTCAACTAGACTAGAACCTTGGATCATCCAATGAAGCATCATGATGAATAATAGAAGGAAGGATTTCTTCCAAGAAATGAATAGGAAGTCACCTCCTCAACATGGGACCAGGGTCATACTTTAGACTCCTTTAAGGGGCATTAAGGGGGGTGGGAAGTCTGTCAAAAAGTAAGGGCAGTAGGAGAATCTTTTTCTACAAAGAAGGGCACTAATCCGTCAAGAATCACTAGCCGCTAGGAAAGGCACCACCAGAATCATGATACATATTTTTGGGTGTTTTGCTTAAATGCTTTTCAGATGCATTAGTGCGTCACGGTGGGGAACGGCAGACAAACAAGCCTTAAGTTAGATTCAGAAAGGCTCTTCTCATGTTCAACATATTGTGCTTGAAACACATTAAGTCAGTCTTATTGATTCTAGTGTTAATAATTTCCTGGAGGGGTTTCTTAGAATCATATCCTAGGAAACAAGACATAGGGAAAGAAATAAACAATGAGGAATGGAAAAGAATTTGGAATTTGAGGATCTTACGGTCATTATCAGTTAGAATAAAAGAAAACTATTTCAAATTAGTTTTAAGATGGTATATGACTCCAGTTAGAGTAAACAGAATGAATCCAAAATATTCCAAGCTTTGCTGGAAATGTGAAAAAAAGATAGGCACTTACTTTCATTTATGGTGGGAATGTGAAATTGTTCAAAAGTTTTGGCAAGAGATCTTTGAGGTGATAAGAGAGATATTACAAAATGATATTAAATGTGTACCTGAAATTGCATTGTTATCACTACCATCCATCAATGAATATGATGTGAAAACTAGAGAACTAATAGCTAACCTTATGACAGCTGCAAGACTGATCATTGCCAGAAACTGGAAACTTAAATCACACCTCAAAATTACTGAATGGTATAAGGAAGTGTGGGATATAGCACTAAATGATAAATTGTCTTGTCATATAAAAGTTTTGCGAGGAGAAATGAAAAAAGATATCTTCTATGATGTGTGGGGGGAATTTATTGATCATGTGTTACTAAAAGGAAAAGGGATTCAACCAACTTATAATCCAACTCAGTTCTGGTGTAAAGGACCTTAAGAAGACTACTAAAAAAGAAGTTGAAGAAGAAAGAGAAGATGCAAGAATACTGGACGGTTTCTTGGGGATGGGGGGCACTTTGTACTGTTTTTGATTGTCTATTTTTTATATATATTCATAATTGTGTATTATTGTTATTTGTGAGTTTTTCTTATGTTTATTTAATAAAAAAAATAAAAAAAAAATAGAATCATATCCTAGGCTTTTACAGTATGGGTTCAGTTCTGCTAGCCTTGCAATGCCTGCCGTGGATAACAACTACTTAGGAAATATTTGCACAGCTCCCTTTCCCTTCAGTTTATTGTGATTCACTTGGGAAACGGAAACAGCTATTTAGAACATCTGAACATTATTAGAGCCAAACATGAGCACATGGGAGATATGTCACAAACTGGTCTCACTGGTATTGAAAAACAGTTTTAAAGAACCGTGCAAAGGTATCACCGGGGGGAGGGTTGTGCATTTTAGATCTCACTTGAAGATGATTTTGGATATCACATTTATGCACAGGGATTTACACAATGAGGAAGTAATTGAAGCCAAGAATAATTCAAACTGAGGTGGAAGGAAAGGTGTGTCTCTCACTCTTGTCAACCTCCCTGATGGGACCAAATGCATTAAAAAGTATGACCAGAAGTGTTAGGATTATTTTGGTAACAGGGGAGAGAGATCAAGTAGAAAGCTAAAGGGACAGATAAGCAAACCTGTTGTTGTTGTGCTCCAGCGCCACCTCCAACTCATGGCAGCTGCATGAATGGGCCCTCCCCAAAATGTCCTGTCCTCTGCCACCCTGCTTGTGTCTTGCAGATTTAACCCTGTGGTTCTTTTACTGGGGCAGACCATCTCACATTTGGCCTTCCTCTTTTCCTGCTGTCTTCCACCTTATTGTCTTTTCCAGAGAATCGGGTCTTCATGATGCACCCGAAATAGGGCAGCCACAGTTTCAACATGTTTGCCTCCAGGGGTAGTTCAGCCTTGATTTGATCTAGGATCCACTTATTTGTCTTTATGACAGTCCAGAGAATCCTCCACCACCACATGGGCTGTCTAAAAATAAAAGCCCCAACAAACTGACAAACCAATTTGTGCTTCATCAACTGCTGGGGCCAAAATGTGTGGTTTGTGCTTTATCACTTTCGATGAACCACAGATGGGAGGAAACACCATATTGGCAGTTCATCTCCATTTCTATTACATATCAATGTTACACATTAAGATAATCAAACACCGAGGCACACCCCTTTCTTACAGAACAACCCATAGTTTCTCATGATCTACACAGTCAAAGGCTTTACTCCCAATCTATAAAGCACAGACTGATCTTCTTCTGAGATTCTTTAGTGCTCTCCTATAGCCAGTGGATAGACATGGGCACGACTCGGCGAAATCCTCGTTTCCATTCTCGTTCGTCGTTCTCGTTACGTAACGGGGAACGAGAACGACAATTACTCCGCTCCAGCTCGAACCCGACCCGATAAAGAAAAATTGGGTCTGATTTTTCGTTGTCGTTCATGGCATCGTGGCACCGGCGACCGCGCAGCACAGAAAAAAAGTTTTAAAAATTAAAAAAAAACCCGATTCCCGGCCATAAAAGCAGGCGAAAATATGTCTGCCTCAGTGAGGGCACCTACCAGAGAGGGGTGGTTTCTAGGAGGGTCCCCGGCCTCCCCCCCTCCTGTCCTGGGCTGATGGTACCAGGCTGGGGGGGGGCATCCTCATCGTCTCCATTTGCCATGCAGTGGAGGGGGGGTCCAAAATGGCGACCACAATTTTTCTTTTGAAATCGTGCTCCAAAAACCCACCAAAGCACCACAGAAACATGTGAAAATTAGGTATTTTTACTGCCAGAATTTTTATAGTAGCAGCAGTGGGTTTTTCTTGCAATAAAATGTCTCCATTGATTTATTTTATTTTATTTTTATTTTTTTACACCTGCGCATGCGCAATGATGGGTTGGCCATGGGATGGGACCATGCAAATTTTTGGAGCCATTCCACCAATCGCATGGCCAGGTTTTGACTGAGACTTCTGGGTGTGCCAGAGAGGGCATTAAAAGCCCACTAACCTGAACCCTAACCCTAACCCATACGCCAGTACGCTGTCCTTCTTAGTGGATCAGAGGCACCCAGAGGTGCAGCCCAATAACTCACCCTAACCTTAACCGTAACCCTAAGCCTAGCCCTTACCCTAACCCGACCAACCCTAACCCAGATCCGTACGCAACTACACTTTCCTTCTTAGTGGGTCAAAGTGAGGCACCCAGAGAGGTGCCTCACAGAGCCCGCTTCCCTACCCCTATCCCATTCCCTAACCTGTACGTCAGTACGCTAGTACACTTCCCTTCTTAGTGAGTCAAAGTGAGGCACCCAGAGAGGTGTCTCGCAGAGCCCACTCACTATCCCATTCCCTAACCTGTATACCAGTACGCTAGTATGCTTCCCTTCTTAGTGAGTCGGAGGCACCCAGAGAGAGAGGTGCCTCTGCCACTTATCCCCCCCACCCTAACATATGTAAAAAATAAATACGCGGCGGCTCTGCGAAATGCTTCCCTTCCCTTCTTAGTGGGTCAGACGTCAGAGGCACCCAGAAGGGTGCCTCCCAGAGCCCACTTACCCCAACCCCAACCCCAACCCCCAAACGACCAAACGACCAAATGACAAACGGAACGACAAATTTTTGAAAATTATCGCGACAAACAGAAACAACCCAAAACGGACCTGTCCCGACAAACGACAACTCGAAACGTCATTTTTTCTGGTCGTGCCCATCTCTACCAGTGGATATATACAATGTGATCTCACATGCCTCTATGTTTTTGAAATACAGGTTGAGCAGGCATCTCTCACTCCATATAAGGTAAAAGCCTTTGTTGCAATACCTTGATCATCAGTTTGTTTCCATGAGAAATTACAGAAATGGTCCTCGGGTAACTGCACTCTTTGGTGTCTCCTTTCCCTTTGATTTCTTGGAATTTCTGGAAGAGAGTCCTTGTTTCCCCCCCTTTTTGTTCTCTACTTCTTTGCTTTGGTTGCAGTAATAGTTCTGTTTGTGATAGTTGGAGAAAAACTGCATTCGAGGTTCTGCATCTCTGACCTTATTTCCATCACCATTTAATGCCCACCTGTCTGTTACCATATTACTTGTTCCTTCCATCGTGCATCTAAGTTTTTCTTTTATTTCTTCCATTTTTTTTACTATATAAGTTGTGTTTTTGCTTCTCTGATAATAGCTCTGACTTCAATCCACTGCTCATCTGACTCACAGTCAACTGAGTTTAGCAGTGCATATTTGTTCTTGACAAGGACTTCAAATTCATCGGGAATTTTGTTTAGATAATACAGTATTTTGGAGCTCCAATTCTTTTACTGTTCTTTTAGCAGCCCCATAGGCAGATGGAAATAAGAAAAGTTTTAAATTGTTCACAGTAGATGCCAGTAAAAACAAAACCTAGTCATGGGGTGATAGTTATATTTTGTTTTTCCTAAGCAACTCTTCAGGCAGAGCCTCAAGAGTCGGTGTTATGAATATTATGACTAATATAATCATTTTAAAGCAATCATTGGGATTCTGAAAGCATTTTCATCCTTTTCCATGCTGTTTCATATATTTAACATATTAACATAGGCATGATCTTCCAGACCTGTTAAACACTTTTTACTATGGATTCGTTCACCTTCTCCATTTTTCCTAAAGCCATCCTTCTTTTGTGACACTGCTGAAAAAAAGTGGGACAAGTTTAAGCCTTTAGAGCGGCACATGTTGCTGTTATATGCAAGCTCAGTCCAAAATAAATCTGAAATAATATAAGATCAGATAAAACATGAAATGCTGAAACTAATATGTATAACTAAAACATGAGCAGGAGAGGAAGAGGGAATTGTCCATTCCCAGTAATGCCCCCCAGGATATTCAACCCAGCATCATGGTGGATTGGTGGGGCCGGAAGGAAGTTCCCATAGTCCATAGAAACTTCATCATAAGCAAGATCTCTGTGCTGTTGGGCCTGGGTCTGGAGAGTCTTCACCTGAATCTGGACCACCAGGATAGAACAGGACTGGGCTTTGTGTACAGGTCTCCATCCAACATACTCTCTACCAGATCTGAAGGAATGCATCTTCATTGCTATGTCGAGGTCCCTCCAACTTTTACTTCTGGTGTAGTGATACAGCTAAGGGCTCAGCTGAGACAAATAGAAATTACAGAAAAATCTCACTGGGATGGTAGCTCAAAAACCAATGAGAGACAGCCTCCATAAAAGACATGCTCTGATCCTATGGCCCTTTGCAGGAAACAACTGTGGATTCTAGTGCCTAGTGGTTTCCTGCTCATCTTGTTTTCTTGCATCTTTTCCTGACCTTGGACCAAACTTGATTTACATTTGAACTCTCTGAAGCTGTCTTGTTTACCTGGTTTGAACTGATTATCTGGCTTTTGACCTTGGACTCTGTATCTGGTTCTGCTTTTTAAAATTCATTCACGACATCTGGGGGATTTCAAAATGCATGTACACAATTGACTGGAGCAAGCTTGAAGTTCATGGAGGCCATGGTTGGCATGGATGTATCCCAACATGCCACTGGCCTCACACATGCTACAGTTCACACTCTCAATCAGGTGTTCACATCAGGACTGAGGAAGGTGATCTGAAGGTGGTGAAAATTGAGTCCCACAACTTATCATAGTTAGTTCATCACCTGCTGAGATTTGAACTGTACCCCCTCCATGAGCAGGAGGAACCTATTATCATAGTCTACCCCAAAGGCTGACAGATCCAAGTGGTTTCCAAAATGCTCTAGGAGGTTTTCTGACTGATATGGCTGATGCCGCTGCCAATCTTCTGGTCCTCCACTGGTACTCAGAAGTGACTCAAACTATAGACACAATCACAATGACCCTCTTTAATTCACACTTGTTAAAAAAACAGCCCTGGCAATTTGTGTTTGGATGATCAGCTGGGAGGCAGTTGCAAGGAGGGTTTTGAATCCCCCACTGCACCAGCTAGAGCACCGCTGCCGTGGAGGATTCATTTCGTTTCAGTTTGTGTAGACTACACAGGGAAGCCAAATAAATCCATAAACATAAGCACAGTTTCAACAAGAAAGAAGAAAGTCTAAAAATAAACAAAGCCTGGCTTCTAGTTATAAAAGCTGCAGACTGCAAAAGGCCAAAAACTCAATGATTCCCACCCACACAAGCAACAGTGATCAGTTCACCCAATAGAACAGCTAACAATACCCATCAAGTGTTGTTGCTACCCCTGATTTCATTGAAACTTCTTAATCCTTTCATCACAATACAGTGACTAATACCTATTCTTCTGCATAGAACAAGTTTCCTCATTCCCACAACTTTAAAAACCCCAGTTTCACTCACCCCATATCCAAGAGTGCAGAAAGAACTCCTAGTTACCTGAGCTCCTTGCCCTCTGAATATGCCAGCCACAGAGTCTGGCAAAACATCAGGAAGAAAAACTTCCACAACAGGGCCAAACAACCTGAAAAACTCAGAAGAAATATACAGTCTCTTTAACATGTCACCTGATCTGGAAACAAGATGCAGCTGGTGCCAGTGAGAACCCATTGCCTTTCCAGAAGTAGAGAAAGCCAAGAGTGGACTCATAAGTTCCAGCAGGTGTTTGATCAACTAAGAAGTTCAAAGACCACTGCAGAATTTTTAAATTGTATTGTACTCCTCTATCAAACTACGAACATATTTGAATATTTCAGTATTTTACATTCAAGCCAGTGGTTAATTAAAAACATCAAAGTGTTTCACTGTAGTGAAAAGATAACTAAAGCTAATCACCTAGACCTATGTACAGTAGTTCAGAAGAAATCAGATGAAAATACCCATCTTTCTTAACAAGCAGGGAAAGGGAATGTATATTTTAGCAAATAACGCAAGTTCACATAATTTTCTTAACAAAATTATACTAATTAAAGAGTGAGCCTCTGATCATCACAGAGATACTGCTTCTTCTGCCTAAACAACAGATTAAAGGTGTTTCAAAGAAAGGCATGGAAAGATTAATTAGAAAATCCATCCATACTTGAAGACTATGATGAGTACTCAAAATTTATTGTGTTTCTATTGCTACCGTAACAATGATCTAATAATTTCTAATTTTTCACCAAAGCATGCATATTAGCCTGTATAAATTTCCTGCTTTCTGTTACTTTTTGGCAACTAATTTCCTTTTTATTGGTGATGCGTAACTGGTCATTTTCTCTGAGCTTTCACTAAATGGAAAGCCCTGTCAATGTAGCAATGCAGGGTTCCACCACTTGCTCAAGCAATATTGTCATGTCAGTGAGGAGCAAAAACATACAATCATCAAAATGAACTTTAAAAAGCCATGTTTTTAAGGCTTTCCTAAAAGCTGGCAAAGACTCTGCTAGCTGAATCTCAGTTGGTAATTTGTTCCAAAGTACCAGAGCAGCCACCAAGGAAGCCCGACAGACCTCCCTAAGGGTGGCCATCCTAAGAAAGATAGCTAGCGATGCTCAGATGGGATGGATCAAATCTAACCTTTGGTAGATATGCTCTGCCAGATACTCAGGTCCCAAGCCATGGAGGGTTTTGTAAACCAAAACCAAAACCTTGAACCTTATCCGGCAGGCAAGGGGTACCTATAAACCTGCCCACACCAAGCACCAGCCTGGCCACCACAATCTGCAGCCAGCAAACAAGAGTCAAGGGGAGCCTCATGTAAAGAGTGTTACAGTAATCTATCTTTGAAATCACCAGAGCTTGCACAATTGTCCACAGGAAGTCCTCATCAAAGTACAGGTGAATCTGGGAAATAAGCCTAAATTGGTAAAAGGCCGCCTTGGAAACAGTGTACTAATGACAGCATTCCCCATGACTCCAAATGCCCTCAGCCAGCGGCCTCAGGTAGATGTTAAGGAGCATAGGGGAGATTTCCAACCCCTGAGCACCCCACAAGAGAGTGTCCATGGGGCTGACAGATCCTCCCCAGCTCTACTCTTTGGGCAGGGCCACTGAGGAAGGAACAAAGCCATCTCAAAGCAAGGCCCCCAATTCCCATCTCAGAAAGCTGACCGAGGAGGATATCAAAGGCTGCAGACAACTCAAGGAGGAACAACAAGGTAGAGCATCCCCTGTCACCCCCTCTCAGGAGGTCATATTTCAACATGACCAGGGCTGCCTCAGTCCCAGGCTGTGCCTGAACTCAGAATGGAAAGGATCAAGGACACAATCTTCCTCCAGGAATGACTGGAGCCACTTGGCAGCAACCCACTCAACCACCTTGCCCAGGAAAGGAACATTGGCTGATGGATGATAGTGGGACAAATCGGCCGCAGCCAGGCCAGGTCTCTGATCATGGTCTCCTTCAGGCGATCGGGATGAATTCCATCCTTGAAGGAGGCAGATGCAATCATAGAAGCCCATTTCGGCATGCTCCTCCCAGTGATCTTAATCAGCCAGAACAGGCAGGGGTTGAATGGAGAAGCCACCGGCCGGCAATGTGCCAGCACCCTGGAGGCCTCAGCTGGAGTCACAGGTTCAAACTCAACGAATCAAGGAGACCAAGTGGATGAAGCACAGGCGAAACTCAGAGATAGATTAGTGGAACTGGAATCCAAACTGGCACAGATGGCCACTATTTTGGAATTAAAATGGGCTGTGAAAGACTCACTAATGAAATCACTAGGAGGAGGCCCCCTGCTGACCAGAATTGGTAAGGTCTCCAACCACCTGGAACAATTCCCCCTGGCGATTTGAGGCGTCACCAGCTCTCAGGGAGGCATAATTCCAAATATACCTGAATTTGTTTCAAATATCTATAATAATAAATCCTAGAGATGGGCACAAAATGCCAAAATGGTGTTTCGTGCTTGTTTTTCGGGCCCTGGGGTCCTCTTCGTTCCATTACCGTTTTTTGGACCCCAGGGGCCAGCTTCGTTTTTCAGGTGCTGTTTTTCGGCACCCACCAGGAAATTGTTCCCGCGGCTGCGGGGAGCCTTCCTGGGGCTGAGCGCCATCATAGGTGGCAGCAAGCCTCCTGGGAGAGCCCTCTCACAGCCACGGGGAGCCGTCCCGGGCTGGGGCTCCACCGGAGCCGCTGTTAAGCCGGCCAGGAGAGCGCTCCCGTGGCTGCGGGACTTTTCTCCTGCCCGGGCTTGCCGGCAGCTCTGGTGCCTGAGGCTGGGGGCGGGGGGAGATTTTAAAAGCCCACTCTTCCCCCACCCCATCAGGTGGTCGGAGAGAGCGGGCTTTTTAAATCTTCTCCACTCCTGAAGCTAGCACCGAGCGGCTCCTGGGCACTGGCTTCAGGAGGGGGGAAGTGGGGGAGAGAGCACGGGTGGGGAAGATCCCTTTCGGACTCCCCTTCACCCCTCTGCATGCAGAGGGGAGAAGGGGGGACTCGGCTTCCCCGCGAGCCTCAGCCGATCTCTCCGACCTGGGTGACAGCTGCCCAGCCACCACCTGGGGCAGAGGAGATGGAGCCATGGTCTCGCAGCCCTTTCCTTCTCGACTCTGCCCCAGAGCTGGAGTCGAGAAGGAAGGGGCTCCAACACGGAGACCGGATCGAAGCCCCCTCTCTCTGCCCTCTGCCCCACAGCCTGACAACCTGGTGGGCTGCAGGCTCTGGGCGGAGTCGGGAAGGAAGGGGCTCTGATCTGGTCTCCGTGCACAGAGGCTGGATCAGAGGCCCCTCCCGCCGCCCTCCTCCCCACAGCCTGCAGCCCACCAGGGAAGATCCACTTGAGAGAGACCCCCGTTCAGCTCCTCCGCATGCAGAGGGGCTGAATAGGGGTCCCGCCTTCCCCGCCCAGGCCATGACGGGAGCGCCTGTCATGGCCCGCATGGGGAAGATCCACTTGAGAGAGAACCCCATTCAGCTCCTCTGCATGCAGAAGGGCTGAACGGGGGTCCCCCCTTCCCCGCCCAGGCCATGACCGGCACACCTGTCATGGCCCCCACGGAGAAGATCCACTTGAGAGAGACCCCCGTTCAGCCCCTCAGCATGCAGAGGGGCTGAACGGGGGTTCTGCCTTCCCCACGCCGGCCATGACAGCGCCCGGTGCTGTCATCCGGCACAGGGAAGGTGGAGGCTGATTGGGAGGGGGCTGTGATCCGTGTTCCAGACTGCGGAAACCGGATCACAGCCCCTACATTCTGGACTCCACCCTGGAGCCTGACAGCCCACCAGTGGGCTGTCATGCTGTGGGATGTAGGGCAGTGAGAGGGGGCTCCGATCGGGGCTCTGCATGAATACCAGATCACGCAGCCCCTTCCTTCTTCGCCCCGGTGGGCTGTCACGCTGTGGCGCAGAGGGTGGTGAGAGGGGGCTGAGATACCGCTTCCCCTCGCAGAGTCCAGATCGCAGCCAGCTGTCACCCCCTTGCTGCGGAGATCGGAGATTGAGATAGCCGTGGCCTGGCCTCCGCTTGTGGAGGCGAGAACAGGGCTCTCTCAATCCTCCCCCACTGCTGGCGATGACAGCTAGGCTGTCATCGCCAGCAGGGAGGAACGAACAGAACAGAACAGAACTCATTTGTTCTGGTTCTATTTGGTTCGTTCCTAAATTACACCATTCTCCGTTAGTCGTTCCGTTACGTAACGGAACGAATAACGGAGAACGGTAACGAAAAAATGGCCGTTTCGTGCCCATCTCTAATAAATCCTAATATTTAGAGTTCCATTTACTCCTATCAATAGATATGGGCATGAAACACTAAAATTGTGTTTTGTTTTGTTTTTTTGTTTCATTTGTCCTTGTTTTGTTTCGCTTCATTAATAACAAAACAATTTTTTTGTTATTCATTTTGTTCCTAATTGGGCATGTTGGGGGGGGAGGGACAGTTTAAAAAACCCACACTTCCCCTCACAATGCACCCAATTGGGGGGGGGGAGTGTGGAGTGTTTAAACTGTCTTTGGGCCTCTGAAGCAAGCAGTGGCTGCAGCTATCGCCGCTTGCTTTGGTGGCTTAAATAGTATAAAAACCCCACTCCCCACCCCCAATCGGGCATGTTACAGAGGGAAGTGCAGGTTTTTAAACTGTCCTTGAGCCACTGAAACAAGCCACAATGGCCACAGCTGTTGCTTGCTTTGGTGGCTCAAAGACAGTTTGAAAACCTCGCGCCTTCTCCCCCCCCCCAAATTGGGTGTGTTGGGAAAAATGAAAAACAAAACAAAACAAAACAAAAATTTCCAGTTTGTTTTGTTTCGTTTTTCTTTCAAAATCAGTTCATTTTTTGTTTTGTTCTGAAATGAAAAGAAAAATGAAATTTAAAATATCATTTCATGCCCACCTCTATCTATCAATTAGAAACCAAAAGACTAGATTTCTGTTTGCTAGAAGAAGAAATGAATTGTTGGATGATTTCTGGAGAAATGACATTCAGAGACACTTTAGCACTAGGGGAAGGGGCAGAAAACTAATGTCACTTCATTTGGGTATCCCTGTGTTTCTCATAGATGTGGGTTGGGCTGAGAATACAACCTGTCAATAATTCCTGTCTACACCAATGAAATCAGGTAGAGACACCAGAACATCATTTTTTTCACAATGTTTCTTTCTAGCTGAGAAGTGGTCACAGCTGCTTATAAATCCCTTGGCCATTTGCTGTTGGGATAGGCTCTGATGCAAGTCTGCACTGCAGCAGGTTTCTCTGTGTCTTTTTCTGAGCTCTGAACTTACACTTACATTCTCTACCTCTCATTGTATATTTATTTAATATAGTTAGGATTTATGATTAGTAGAGTCATAGACTGATATTCTATTATTCAAAAGGAAATAGTATATTAGGTTTAGGCCTCTTTGAATTACAGTAGACAGAAAAATAAGATTTTGGTACAGTAGCACCCCCATATCCACTGATTTGCCACCTGCTGATTCAGTTATCTGCAGTTGGCAGAAGTGGGCACAGAGGCCCAAAGGGCCTGCAGGTAGGCACAGCAACATGAGAGGCCTTTGGCAGGTGCAACAGAGTGATGGGGCTGTTGGTGGATGCATGATGTGAATGGGCGGCCAGCAGATCTGGTAGGTGCAGTAGTGTGGAGGGCCATCCAGCGGGCATACAGTGCGAAGGGAGCCACGGTGGGTAAGGGGCCGGCTGGCATGTACATGGTGCTACCACTTTCATCCCATCACTCCACCACCCTCATTCACTCTTATCGGCGGATTTCTGTATCTGCTGGGCAGCCCGGAATCAACCCTCTGTGGATACAGGGATACTATTGTATATATAAATCGATATATTAAGTCAGTTGATTTTGTGTGTGTGGATGTGTGATTTTCATTGTAAGTGTTTATGTTCTTCTGTAGCAGAATCAGATCCTTTTCTTCTCTGTGCAGAGTTTGCAGGCTATATGAAATGTGGGTGTGGTAGAAGAAGTAGCCATTTGATGAATGCTGTCTGTCCCCGCTGCAGCAGCTTCTATTGGTACACAATTTTGCAAAAACAATTATTATTGTACCTTGAAGAATAACAGGCTTATTTCATTATGACTTCAGGGATTCCAGCTGGAGGGAAATATCTAGCCACAGGTTTATATAAAAAGTGCTTGCTGGGTAGCTTACTGAGTTAAGTATCTGACTGCAGAGCCAGAGGTTGGGTGTTCAAATCTCCCTTGTGCCTCCAGGAAGAAAAGCCAGCCTATATGGCCTTGGGAAATCTGCACAGTGTCAGGATCCCCTGGAAGAAGGGAAGGCCAGTCACTACTGCATACTCTCTACCTAGAAAACGCTGAAAAGAGTTGACTTAAATCAGAACTGATGGCACACATGATTATGTACCATTGTAGACACAGTGTGGATAGGGGTCATAGTGAAAACAAATACAGGGGACGCAGAAAATGGAATGCCAAGGTGACAACAGCACTATTCACATGAGTAGTGAACATAATTTCATAAGTATCCTGGCATCACTGGAGTAGATAATGGTCTAGCACAGATTTATCTTTGAGGTGCAAAAAGGCTGAGCTGACATAAGCGGCTTATGCTTTTCTGAATGAACCTGAGATTTTGTGGCTCGAACACAATTACAATTGCACACCCTTTTTCTGGCTATTCAGAACATGCTCACCCACAAGCCAGGGGTGCTAGATCAAGGCTGTGTTTTTACGATGTGGATCACACCTGGTAGGCAACAAAACACCAACACTTAGGGATATGGACAGAGAACAGTGGGCCAATTTGGCTACCACAACCCTTTCTTCTTCCCACATGCCCAGTGAAGACAGCAGAAAGATGTAATTTGCCCTTTGGAAAAAAATATGGAGAGTAGCTAATTCAATTTAAACAGCTTTTCTCACGCACCCACACACTCCCAAAACAGTTCGTCTCGGGGCAGAGGGAAAATCAAAGGACACAAAAATATAGTGTGACACTGATTTCACTGTTATTAGCTGCAAACCCTGCCCAAAGATACTGCAGGATGAGAATATCCAATTTTAGATACAGACTTGGTTTTGAAGCAGCTATTATTGGTTCATTTATCTTTCCCCTTAATTAAAAATGTTCCTTTAGGATTAATTTCATAGCTCATTTGCCATCTTCCTAAGCAAATGGATACAGAAAATAATTTGTTTTTAACAACACTTTGGAAAGCATTAGACCTTAATCACTTCTTTTTTTAAAAAAATGTTTCCACTAACAATTTATTGCTGCTTATTAAGAACTCTGTTCAGGTATAGGATGTGATAACTGCTACCTAAACAACCATTGATGAGTGACTAATACACTCAGTGTTTTTCTCCCTCTTTGAAAGCTAGTTATTTTGTGGGAAATGACTACAAAACATACCGGTTGTGTTTAATAAATTGTATTCATGTACAGATTCAGGGCCAATCTTGAAATGAGGATGCTTTTTGAACAAAAATAACCATTCACCCAATGCTTTGTGATCAAACTGATGATTAATCATGTTCCCAAAGTTTCCATGAGACTATAGGATATGTTGACCTACTAGTGTATTTTCTGAATCTATTTTTAAATGTCTATTTAGCTATCAAAGCTGCACTATTCACACAGCCACCACACAAACAAGGGGGAGTAAGAACTGGGAACATATATAAGGGATGGGCACAAAATAAAAAAACAAAATGCTGATTTGTCAGTTTGTTACATAATGAAATGAAACAAAATGAAGAAAAATATTTTATTACAGATGAAATGAAACCGTGTCCCCCCCCGTTAATAAACTGTTTTGGTTTGTCTGTAAAATGGCTCCCTTACCTGCTTGGTTTTGTCCCTCCTCCGCTGCTACTGCTGCCACTGGAACCACCAAAGATGCCACCAGCCAGCTGGCGAGTGGACCCAGCAAGTCAGCCTAGGCCCACCGCTGGAGCTGCCACCACCGGAGCCCAAAAGGAGGAGGTGGTGAGTATAGTATGTACTCACATTTCATTACTGTTTTGTTTCATATGATTTATTTTTCAAAAATTCATATGAAATGAAATGAAATGTGGGGAATGAAACAAAACACATTTTTTTTGTTTCATGCCCATCCCTAATGTATATCCAATCTACCAATTCATCTTCAACACAGACATCATAAGCAAGAGGAGTATTCTGAACTTTAGCTAGCTTTCTCAAAAATAAGACTTGAGCATGACTAATGCATCATGCTTTCATATTTAAGGCCTACCCACAGGAAAATTAATTTCATGGGCTGCAGTCCTACATACAATTAGATTGCTTAAGCCCAATTGAAGTGTTTTTATGCCATAAATTTTCCATCAATGATCTACAAAGCAAAGAACAAAGTAGATATATTCCCATGTCAACAGTACAGTCAGATTCTATCTCCTCTCCTTTCCTTCAGCATTTTGATTTCAAACTTCATGTAATTCCTTTTGAAGCTTGGGAACAAAGACTATGAGATGGTGTGTGTGTTTCACTTGCGGAGTGCATGAACTGCATGCAGAAAAACCACAATTTTGACCCAGAAGAAGAAGCTGACTCTAATTTCAAGGCAGGGGTGTATCTGATCTTCCTTCCAGTCTGAGCTTGAACGAAACTATCCAATGTGCTTCACCTCTTTTCGGTGACAGGGTTCAGAACAGTGGATAGCTCCTGGAAAAAATAATACTAAAAGCCAGAGTGAATCCTCCATCTCCGTCAAAGCAGAGTCACAGAATCTGACTTGGTGTAAAGCAGTTTCCTGTTGACAAGGAGAGGTAGAGGAATGGCGTATGCTATCTGGCATCCCCAGGGCCAGTCTTATCATCAAGCAGGGAGAGGTAGCTACTCCACATCGCAGATTCTAGAGTGTAACTTTGTCAGCTCCTGACATAGCTGGCATTAACGCAAGGCAGAGTGAAGCAGCCATCTCTGATGGCCAGTGTGGAGGGAGGGAAGAGTGGCAATATGTTGGAAGAAAGGGATGAATATACGATGTGCAAGTGCCTGTCTTGTATTCCCTCAACCTGCCTATTGCCTCAGTGGCAAAGTAGAACTCTGCTGCCAGTCCATATGGTCTCTGTATCTCAACAGAGCAGTGGGGGAGTGGGAGAAAGATGTTGTGTTTTCTCTCAGGAAACATTACATCTGGCCTAGTCTGCTTCACCCCTGCTTCTTACCTTGATATGCCATTCTGGTTGAGGTTTTTGGTGGTAGTTGTTATTTCCCTATATTTGTCTGCCACCTCTCTATAAAGATAGTCCAGGAAGATAGTCCACAGGGCACAGTCACAAAGCATGAAAACAAAGCATAAATAGAACATAAAGTTTGTATACTGATTTAAATAAAACCTAAATAGCTCTTGGGGAGAGAATTAAAGCTGAACAAAGATATGCTTTAACGCCTTTTCTAATAACAGTGAAAAGAAGGGGATAATAATTCCAAAGGAAGCCCATTCCATCTTTCAGAAGAGATGCAGCAGAAAGCCCTGTCTCAGACATTTGGCAAACTGCAGGCCCTTCAGTACTCAAATAATGTGATCTTGATACTAGGTACTAATTAGCATCCTGTACTTCGGGATGCTATTCAGTAGTAGTCATCCTATTAATATTCTTCTAAAGGTTAGAAGAAAGAACCAACCGGACAACCACGGGGGGGGGGGGGCGATGGGCGCGGGCAGCGGCAGGCAGCGATGGGCTTGTTGCCCATTTTTGAAGCAAATGGCTGTCTATTGTCTTATTTGGGGCTAGTTCTGAGGACTCTGTAGGATTCAGTTGCATCTAACACCAGAAACCAGGAAATCCAAAATGAAATAACCTGAAATTTAAAGACCAAATGCCGCAACAAATGAAAGACACACTAAAGCCCACCCCCACTGCACATCTCTTACAGATTGATAGTGCCTAAATGTCTCAGATAATTGCTATTTACTGGTCCACCATACAGCAACAGGGAAAGAAAGACAGGAGGGGAATCGGATGTGAAAGATATAGAAAACCTGTCCAAAAGGTTGTTTTAGAATATGGTATTAGTTCTATTTTCTTCTGGTTTATGAGGGTGATACTCTAATCTACCCTGTCTCAATTTTATACAAGCTGTGTTACAAGAGGTGTAGTCTAACATTTCTCAACACTCAAGGAAAAGAGGTGGTTACTATGACAACAATCTTCCTGAAGATGCTCTCAAATTATACGTGGAACTATCCTATATTTATATTTCCTTATTATGTGTGTGCAGATGAAATGGATGAGAGTGGTTACATAAAGGAATGGTGTTTGGTGAAACAAGCTTGTTGTACGGGAGTGGGGTGGGGAGCATGTACTTAGTTGAATTGGTTGAGTTGGCCTTGTCTTCTTCAGCATTCGTATTTATAGATTAAATCCTTGACTGAATGGCATTGCTGGCATTTAAATTCAAACTAAAAGGTGACCTGAAAAGATGGGAGTTCAGTCAGCCATGGACTCACTTGAAACTTGAGTTGTGTCTCGGATGGGTGGGGGGGGCAATGTCCCCTTCCATTGTGCCTGCGTGGAGTCCAGGGTGGTAATGGGAACCCAAAGCAGTGGCCTTCTCTCCTCCAGAGCATCATAGTCTCCTCCTCAGTGCTGGTGAGGTGAAAAGATCTACCTTGGATTGTGGGCCACTGGGACTAAAAACACCATGTACGAACTGAGTATGTACCCTGCCAGAGGTTGACATCTAGGTAATCATTATCTTGTTAAATGATGGTGTGATTATGCTTTTTGGTGCCCAGTAAAAAAAGTGATATCTGGGATGCTGATGGCTGAATGTTTCAATGAGTCTCTAGGAACAAGATGTCTTACTTTCAGTGGATAAAAAATAAGATCCAAGAACATCTTTTCGGCATGTCTCAGGCTCCCTGTTGTCTTCTCCCAGTTTCAGCCAGCCAAGATATATCATGATTTATCAAGAGCCTGCTAGAACAAAGATGGTGGAGGAGGGCAGTGAGGCAGTGATTCTGAGGTGCCCAAACAATGATCAAGGTTCTGCTATATCTTCTGTTGGTCATACAGGTCTGGAACTGCACCAAGTTGGCTCTTCACTGCAGATACCTTTCTTTAACAATTGTGCTGTTTGTGCTGCTTCTGTTGAATCATTATAATAAAGCTTCTGTAGTTGCTTCTGCTGGTATGCCCATGTGTTTTGGATCTCCCTCCACTCTCCTCCCTGACCTCCTTAGAGATTGATCATCTCTCTGAATGGGTTTGGCAGTTGCCAGCCTGCATTGTAACCTATCATCACATTTAGGACCTGACTCATGGAGCAAGCTCAACTGCTTGGTGTCAATGGGGAACCCACACTGCCCCCCCAGATCAGGCACTGACCTATTTGGTTGACCTGGCCCAGCAGAGAAGAACATCTGCTGTTGGACCAGAACTGAGGAGCATAGTTTCCCCTCAAGTCTGGTGTTTGAAGGGCTGGTTGATTAAGCCACCTATCAGTTGTTCATTATATTTTCCATCCACTTTTTCTGGATGTTTTGGGTTGTTTTCTGCCTGTTGTTGGTTGAGTAATAAGCTTTTGACAACTAGGTGGTTTGGTGTCCTAGACCAGATTTAGTTCCTTAATATATCACCATTTAGTTTTAGATGCCAATGAGTGAACTGGAGATTTCTGCACACAAATGACTAGCTTTGGAACTATTCAGGATGTTGACATCCATATGGAGAAGACCATAGTGCTTGATTAATATTGAATGGAAGTCTTTTGTCCATTCATCCTCATAGAATAATTAGTTTGCTAAAATGGCTACCATAGGGACAGCACACAGCACTTAAGAGTTTGGTTCTCCAAGCTGCCCAATCGTTCACGATGTTTTAATGAATTTGTGTGTATACTACAGCTGTTAAAAATATCTGATATTATCTTGTAGCATCATCCCTCAGTACAGGGGCAGAATATTTCCTTTTCTGTTAAAGCTGATGGGGAGAAAGTTGAAGGATGTGCAAAACAGCATTTAATTTATCCTAGCTGTCAAGCAGCAAAATGGTACGTGCCATGTCCCAGTAACATGTGGATAAACCATAAGGAAGAAGGCTCTTTGAAACAAAACAAACAAAAGCAGCTGCCAGTTTTCTTAACAGGGAGATTTTAAAGTAAATTAAATAAACATTGAATTATGAGATTCTTGCAGTGTGCCAGAAAGGGAAGGGTAGGACAAAAGATTAAACAGAGATTTAAAATAAATAAATAAATACAATATGATAATTTGTTTAATTAATATTGTTGGTTGAAATCCAGGCTTGAATGTAATGTGTTACTCTGCATGATTGCAAGGTGGAAGAGAATTATCTGTAGGCTAGTAACAACCATGGCTGTAATTCAGTGTTTTTCAGAACCTAATGAAAATACAGTGGTACCTTGTATAAATGAATTAATTTGTTCCAAATGAAGAAGAAGAACCAGCTTTATTGGCATATATAATAATAATAAAACAGACAAAGTAACATTTTGATGCTGAGATCTGTAGAAAACGTTCAGTGAGATACAGAGCTACATTCCCTCAAAATTTTGCTGAGATAGTCTGCCACTGTTTCAATAGAGCTTATCCAGTCTACAGTTAACATAAAACAAATTTTGTCTAGGTCTGATTTCCCCTCCAGGGCTTGTAAAATTGCAACAGAGTCCAAAGGTGACTTCAAATGTAACTAAGACATATTTAAAAGGCAAAAACCTTGATAAAACTTTAAAATGATGGTAAAATAATAAAAAATAAAGAAGTAATACAGAGAGAGAGGGAGAGAGGACTGCAGCCTTTCAGTGAACAGCCATCTTTCTAAATGAAATTATGTTAAGCAAATTTTCCTTTATACAAATTTCCCATAGGAATGCACTGAAAACAAAGTAATCCTTAATCACAACCATTTTTATGTTGTATGAATTCGCCCCATTCTGTTAAGCAAATTTCCCCTATCTCCAGAATTTTTTATGTTGTACAGATTTTATTTTATGCAAACTGTTTCTTATACAAGGGTCCACTGTGTGTCACTTTGGATACTTGTTAGTTCTGTGAGCAGCAGAGAAACAACAGACATTCTGCAGGATGACATTTTGTCACAATTATACATGGGTAGGCGCACAAGGAAACCTACCCACATTGCGTTCCATGTACCCTGAATGATTTAAAAGTGGTTCCTTGGAACTGGAAACACAGCCTTAGCAGGCTAATGTCTGTAGCTCAGGCAACCACTGCACTGCACGTCCAATGCATGTGAAAGCAAGGTGACTTCTTTGAGTTGCCAAACAGCCATTGCCACTTATGACTATGGTTTCTCACATAAAAGGTTGGGGTGGAGGTAATTGATTTGACTGAGTTATAAAAACCATCGTTGGGATATGTGAAGTCAGCAAAATGGCTGAAAACGCAATTCATATGAATCTATTCTCTAGAATATATGATTGTTGGGCAGTGTTTATTTGTACATTGAGAGCATCCATGAAAACGCCCAACCATACCGGTTGCTAAATGTATCTATCATCTGCCTCCAGACATGAAAGCTTCACCTCCCATAATTCAGAATTGTCCACTTGGGAGAACTGGTGAGCATTTTCATGTTCTTTCTAATGGCTTCCTTCAAACAAGAAATGTCCATGAGTTGTTATAAAGAATGGAAACTTACTGCTTTTGTAGAACCATGATAACAATATAAGAAATAATAAGTTACTGTCCCAGAGTGAGTAACAGAATGAGTTTCTTTTTAAAACTGACACGTCAAGCTCTGGCTGATATCCGGCCAGTAAGATTAAAAAGGCATTTTCAGAGATAGAGGGTAAGAGAGAAAATGAAAAGGGAGTTCATAACAGTGCAGTTTAAAGTGCCTATGTGTGTTATGGTGCCATCAAGCCACAACCAGCTTATGTGTATAAGAGTGTTTTCACTCTTATGTGGAGAGGGAGAGATAAGGAGTGATTTTACAATGGCACCACAATTCCAGTAGATTTCCATATCTTAGCTGGAACAGGAAACCAGGTCTTTGGAGTCCTAGTATGTCCCTCTATCTACTACACCACACAAATGTGCAAATATGTGGCTTGAAATATCAAGTGCTCTGACATTGCCTATGCATGAAATATATGCAATCTAAAGGTAAAACTTGCAGAAATGTGCTGTTTTGTGGTTTATGCTGTTGCAGTGTAGGGTCAGAGAAAAAGCCACTGCATCAAAAACATGATAAGCATAAAGTCATCAAAAGAAAACACTTCCCCACACAACAGAGTTGGTCTCCAATGTCAAAAACCACAAATAAACCAACCCCCACCACTTTCCACAGAGAATCAAGCAGCTTGGAACACACAGTGAGATGAATGAAGGAGCAAAAGGCAGGGAAGCAGTAAAATTACAGAAGAAAAGAGCCGGGGCTTCTCTCTCTCTTAAAGGGGGAGACACCCAGCTTTGTAGCAAAAGGGAACAATCATAGCAGGACCAACCCTTTAAGGAGTGGGTCCAGTGGGACCAATTTTTATCAGAGCGGACTCTCTCTCTCCCTCTTGAAGCCCCATCACCTCATAAGACTCTCCCTGTGGCAAGTGAACAAACTTCTCACTCTTGTGCCATAACTCCACAGCACTCCACCCACCACACCTTCTGTCTAGCTATACCATCACATACCAGGGGGGGGTTTCCTTCATTACACCCGAGAAAACCTCCCTCCACCACACTCTCCCTTATGGGGGACTAGTTCCCCCTTTTCTTTTCTCTCCCTAACATGTTTCTCCCTTTCTTCTGCCCCGTTGCAAGCACAAGGGAGCCTGCTTCACCTTTTTCCACAATGTCCTTCTCCACTTGGCCCACATAGTCTAACCTGGCCCCCAAAATCCTCCCCTTGGCCTGTATTTGGAAGCAATGGCAGACATTCCAGGCACCCTGGGACTACACATTTCCACCAAGCAACAATTGAAGACACCTGGAGGGAACTCCTGGACCCCAGATCAGCATATTAATGAACCAATTTCCCCTTCAATTTGCCTGAGCTCTGGAGGTGCAGGATTGGATTACTGGACAACAGCTGGATTTTCTTCTCTTCACCTCAGTCTGGATTCCTGATGAGACCTTTTGTATTGTACTTTTCATGTGTATGGCTCAGTATGTAATCAAGACTTGTCCTTATCACGTACTGCATACCATGCACTGTTAATCAATGCTTCGTTGTTTTCTTTGTTCTTCCACAGGAAATTTCTAGCACTTATCCTTGCCTGATATTTCCCTTTTGTACACTATGCCATCCCTGTTTGTGTATCCATGTCAATACCAATTCCTCATTGTGTTTCCATTGTCTCTTCTGTACATGATCTGTCTCACCTAAGGGTCTAAACATATTTTTAAAACCACAGCCCCCTTTTGTTTGGTGTGGTCTTTGCTCTTGCCTTAACATAGGACAGTCCATCAGCTCTTTATTGGATCCAATAAACAGCACAACTTGGAACTCTCTCTCACCAAAACTTTTATTGGGTAAAGAGGTCTGGTACACAGAGACAGAGGTTAGCTCTGAGTTGTCTCAACAGCAGCACCAGGACTAAAATACATCTGTGTATAAGACTTTTAGCTTTTATGGAAAAGTGTCCAGGTCTGGCCTTTACTCCTTTGGGTCTGTCTCAATAAATATATGTTTGTAATAGAAACAATTTTCTATATGGCATTGAGTTCCTCTTTATGGCACAGAAAAAAGGTCCCGCTCCGCCACGCGCATGCGGCGGCTCGAATTGGGGCAGCGAGCAGCCCGAGGGGGAGAGCACCGAGACGCGTGGAGGCGCCGCGGTGCAGCAGCGAGGGGGAGCCGAGTGGCGCGTTGCGAACCCCTCCGTACAGGTGGCAAATTCCAGGCAGCGGCAGCAGCAGCAGGCGGGGTTGAAAACCCCGCCAAGGTTTGGCGGGAGCCTGGGCGCAGCGCGCTAGCTAACCCCGGGGTTTGAGGGGCCAAACAGGGCAACTTCCGGGAAAGCGAGGCGGCCACGTGGGCAGAGGCAATGGCGCCTAGGGCACAGAGAGGGAGGGGCAAGCGTGCAGGGAAGCGAGCCCAGCTGCTGGTGGGGGATTTAAGTGGACAGGAGGCTCAGGTGCCAAGGGAAGAGCTTGAGTTGGGTGGTACACAGGCTCAGCCACCGGAGGGGGTTGCACCTGGGCAAAGGGCCCCGACCCAGGTGGGGGAGGCGGAAGGAAGGCGGGCCCCGGAGCTGGCCGAGGGGCAGGACCATGAGGCAGTTCAACTGGCCTTGTTGGAAACCTGCCTGGCTAGGTTGAACGCGTTGGAGAGGCAGCGCGGGGTTGGGGGTGGGTGACGAGCGGCACCCCAGCAGCAACCCAGCGGCCAGCAGTAGGATGAGAGGGCGCGCAAGCGCGCTAGAATTATGGAGGTTTTAAACGACATGTCTTCCAGGTTGGCTGCCCTGGAAAATGAGGGGCATCCGAGCGAGAGAGGAGGATGCCTGGAGGCAGAGGCAAGTTGGGAGCAGCCACAAGCCAGTGGCTCCGCAGAGGTCCGAGAAGCCCCAGAGCCAGTCCAAGGTGGCGAGCACGTTCTCAGAGTCCGCGAGAATATGGAGGCATGCTCCAATGAGGGTGAGATACCTATTTCAGGGGCTATCGGAGAGGGGGGGAATGGACGGAGCGGGCCACTGGTGGGGACAGGGGGACCCAGGGCGGAGCTAGGCCATGGGATAATATTCCCCGGGGGGGAGCTGGTGGCATGGCCACCAAGACCACCTGCCCCGGCATTTCAGGTGCAGGTTGGCCTCTCTTCCCCAGGCGCATCTTGGCCTTCGCTGGGGGGGGGGGCTGTGGTTCAGCATACGATGGGGGTGGTCTTGGAGGGGCCCCCGGTGACATGGGGGGTTGGCTCGCTCCCTATCAGCCCGCAGTGCCCACACAGGGTTTGGTGGGTGGTTGCGCAGGGGGCCCCGGCAGTGTGGGGGGTTGGCCAGCAGCTTACCAACCTGTGGCGGCCGCGCAAGGCATGGGGGTTCCAGCACAGGGAGCTTTGTTTAGCCCGGTGGGGGTCAGTGGGTACCCGACCGGCCTGCCAGCACATGCGATCCCTTTTGGGGATCAGGCATTGCCGTTGGGGGGGACACCTGACCGCAGCAACCAGGGATAAGATCCTTAGAGGTGAATTTGTCGACCTATTCAGTCTCCTGAATACCGAGGTCGAGCAGAAAGAGGGGGACAAAGAGGACGCGAAAGACAGAGAGAGGCGGCTGAGGCACAGGCCCGATAGGAACTGGAAAAACTGGCTGCCAGCCTATTTGATATACATGTCTGTTATCATACGGGCGCAACCCTGGCGGGCACAAGCATTAGTGCAATATCAGGACCTGATCTACAAAGCTTACACTGATTTCCCAGGGTACACGTGGCTGCAGTATGATGAGCAGTTTCGCAAACGCGCCGCACTGGACCCTACCATTAGGTGGGACCAACCCCTGGCATC
The DNA here is from genome assembly GCA_023846285.1 of Phrynocephalus versicolor. NCBI lineage: Eukaryota > Metazoa > Chordata > Lepidosauria > Squamata > Agamidae > Phrynocephalus > Phrynocephalus versicolor. The sequence continues at coordinate 22,039,815 of JAHTLZ010000074.1, read as the reverse complement.
ATTGTGGCTCCAAATTATGACGCCCGCCAGGCCAACATCTGGGGACCGTTTTGATAGTGGCCACCTTATTAGTAAACCCACGCAAGCTAGTTCAGCCAGGGGCAATGCGGGGCAGGCGGTTCAACACCGTTTGCTTTGTTGGGACTTCAATGGGCAAGGGGGATGCGCCAGGAAGATGTGTAAATTCAAGCACGAGTGCACCAACTGCGGGGGAACCCACGCAGCGGTCAATTGCAATCGGGGCAGGTTCCAGAAAGCAGGAGGGAGGGAACCTGGAGCCCATGGCAGACCAGCCCAAGCGGGAGCAGCAATTTCCAAAGGGTCCCAGCCCAATCAAAGTACCGGTCCTTAAGTACTGGCTCGAGGAGTACCCTGATAGGGAAGCAGCCGTCATTCTCCTAGAGGGTTTTAGGGTAGGTTTTAGAATACCGTTTGTGGGGGAAAGGCGGCCAAGTACAGCTAAAAACTTGAAGTCACTCAAGGGGTTCGAGGGGATAGCAAGGGAAAAGATACAAAAGAAATTGAGGGAGGGCAGGGTTATCGGCCCTTTTAGCAAACCGCCAGTGCCAAACCTAAGGGTATCCCCGCTAGGGTTAGTCCCTAAGAAGACTCCGGGGGAGTTTAGGTTAATACACCATCTGTCATACCCGGAGGGCCGGTCGGTTAACGACGCCATCCCACACAAATTGTGCTCGGTAAGATACACCTCATTCGATGCAGCGGTACACATGATCAGAGCTTGCGGGGTGGGCGCAGAATGAGCTAAAGCGGATATCAAGTCGGCCTTTAGATTACTCCCAGTTCATCCAGGGGATTTTGAGTTGCTGGGTTTCCAGTTTCAAGGGTCATATTACATGGACAGGGCATTGCCCTTCGGCTGCTCAGTCTCTTGTGCGGCCTTTGAGCGTTTCAGCACATTTGTTGAATGGAAACTGAGGCAGGTTACGGGGCTGAAAACAACGGCCCACTATCTAGACGATTTTATTTTCTGCGGGAAGAGAGGATTGGGCAGGTGCCAGTTGCTTTTGGACTCATTCCGTAAACTGGCGGCAGCCTTGGGTATGCCCCTTGCAGAGGAGAAATCAGAGGGTCCGGCCGCTAGGTTAACTTTCCTGGGCATAGAACTTGACATGTGGCAGCAGTCCTCCAGATTACCCGAGGACAAGCTGTTAAGCCTGAGGCAACGCTTGGAAGCCCTCCTAGGGAAGAGGAAGGTTACTCTTAGGGAGCTGCAGGAGATCGTGGGACATTTGAATTTTGCGTGCAGGGTAGTGGCCCCGGGCCGAGCCTTTATTAGACGGTTGTGCACCGCCATGCAGGGGCTGACAAAACCATTCCACAGGGTGAGAGTTACTCAGGGCATGCGTAAGGATCTGGAAGTGTGGCTTCATTTTCTCTGAGAGTTCAATGGGACGTCATTTTGGCGGACCGAGCTATGCCTGCTTGCAGAGTTTCAGGTGCAAACCGACACGGCGGGAGGAACGGGCTACGGTATTTACTGCAGAGGCCAATGGTGTTATGGGAAGTGGCCCGAGGCATGGCATGAGCAGGGGATTACTAGGGATCTAACGTTCCTTGAGTTTTTCCCTATTGTGGGAGCCCTTTGGCTTTGGGCGGAGGAATGGGCAAACTCAACGGTCCGCTGCTGGTGTGATAACATGGCAGTGGTGCATGTCATTAATAATTTGTCAGCGAAATCCGAGAGGGTAATGAGGCTGGTAAGGGCCTTTGTCCTACGTACCTTGTGCTTTAACATCCTAATTACGGCCAAACATGTCCCGGGCCTCGATAACAGCTTAGCTGGTGCCCTTTCCCGCCAGCAGATCGACAGGTTCAGGGACTTGGCCCCGGGATGCCACCCGCAACCAGTGGACTTGCTGGACGAGGTATGGGAGATTGGCGAAGGGAGGCGGAGCGCGCCATTGGGCTAGCTTTAGCGCCCAGAACACGCCAAGCTTACGGCGCAGCAGTGAAGGATTTTGAGAACTTCAGGGCTCAGCTCGGGTGGGGCACGGTTTGGCCGGCCCCGGTGGAGCAGGTTCAGTGCTACGTGGTTCATATGTACAGGAAAGGCCTGGCGCCCAGTTCAATGCAGGGCAAACTGGCGGGGCTCGCATATCATGCCAAAACTTTGGGTTGCAGGGACACCACAGGGGATTTCAGAGTTAGGAAGATGGTAGAGGGGTATGGCAGAGAGCGGGGTCCCCATCGTGACAGCAGGTCTCCTATCACACTTGAGATCCTGTCCCACATGATGGACCAGTTGCGGAAGGTATGTGCGGATGCCTATGAAGTGGCGTTATTCAGGGCAGCTGCTTCAATAGCATTTTTTGCAGTGCTCAGGGTGGGGGAGCTGGTTGCGTCGGGTAAAGGGGACACATCTGCTGTGGCGCTTCAGATTACAGACGTGACCATTCGGAACAATAGTTTGGAATTGCGCATTAGGCGATCCAAAACGGACCAGGCAGGGAGGGGGGCGGAGGTGGTTTTGGGCCCCTACGCCCGCAAAGGCCTATGCCCAGTGGAGCTAATGGAGAAATTCCTGAGGTTGAGAGGCAAAGGAAAAGGGTATTTGTTTTGCCACAGAGATGGGGCCCCGCTTACCAGGTACCAGTTTTGGAAGGTTACGGCCGATGCGCTTGACCGGGCGGGGGTGAAGGGCATCAGGTTTGCAACCCATTCCTTTTGCATCGGTGCGGCCTCGACGGCGGCGGCCCTTGGTTACGGTCCGGAAGGCATTAAAAAGATTGGTCAGTGGAGGTCTGAGCGCTACAGAACGTACATATGCAGGCTTCCGGCGCTTAATGCTTAACCAGTTGTCTATCTATTGTTGCAGGTGGCACGCATGGCTTGAGAAGGCTGAGGATATTGATCCTGGGCCACAGTTTTATGTTTGGGGCGGCAAGGCATGCAAGCAGGTCACCTTGGGGATGCCATTTGGGCCTCGGAGCATCAGCAACGATTGAATGGCACGGAAGGCGGGAGATGCGTTGGGCTGAGATTCTCCCCGAAGCCTACAGGCTGGCGGCTGGCATACCACCCGACATATTCGTAATACACGCTGGGGGAAACGATATTGGGAAACAAACGGGCAAATCCCTCATTTTGGAGATAGTCAAGGATCTTGAACAGCTAAGAAATGCCTTCCCTGCCACGAAAATCGTATGGTCGACAATCATTCCGAGGTTGACCTGGGCACCCAGGGGTGCCGGTGGGGGCCTGAATCGGGCCAGGCGGAGTGTGAACCGGGAAGTGTCGCATTACTTGGCACTGAGTGGTGGAGCGGTGATTGGTCACCAGGGCATTGGCTTGAAGAACACTGCGCTCTTTCGGCAGGACGGCGTGCACCTCAATGCTGAAGGGTTGGAGATTTTCATTGAGGATCTTAGAAGGGGGCTGCAAGCTGAAGTCAGCAGCTTGTTGGGTGGGCTCGGTGCATAGCAAGCTTGCACCGGCCGTGGCGGGTAGTGCGGATTTGGTGAGCAGGTGGTGATGACGTAAGCATATCTACAAGCTAACTCCAAACCCGGATGCGGCTGACTGAGAGGTTCATGCAAACGGGGTAGGGGTAATGCATACCACAGCTGCATGGGGGGCAGGTCACGTGATGGCACCCCCGTGCAAGTGGAGTAATTTATGGAGCCCCCCCAGGGGGAGCCGTTTAACATTGGCTCACCTCTAACAGGGAGGGGTGTCAAGTCTCGCCCGAACCTGCAATTCAAGTGACGTCATATCCGCACTACGCTAGCCCCCTCCTTTTGGTGACGTATAAATTGTGCCATGCTGTACCGTTGGTCCCTGATTGTTTGCATTAAACCTGGCCCTGTTGATACCCCAACCTGGTTGTCTCGCGTGTTCATTCCGGCTCTGGGAGGGCAAGGTCCCGCTCCGACGCGTGCATGCGCGGCGGGGCTTCTTTGCCCCCCCGGGCCGGAGAATGCCGCGAGACTGGCGCGGCTACTCTCGCGAGGCCGGGGAGGCGCGCGAGAGCACCCACCTTTAAAATGCGGCTGCGCCATCTCCCCGGCCTCTTTTCGTCGGCGGCGCACCCACCCACCCACCCTCGAATCGGACAGTGTGAGTAACTGGTCGCCTGTTGGGGCCGGATAGGAATTTTTTCCCTCATACCCGCATTGGCTAGCAGTCTATGGGGGTTTTTTCGCCTATCCCACACTGTACCGGAGGTTGTGGACACCGGCCAGGCAATGGATGGCAGGTAGTGCGGATTTGGTGAGCAGATGGTGATGACGTAAGCATATCTACAAGCTAACTCCAAACCCGGATGCGGCTGACCGAGAGGTTCATGCAAACGGGGTAGGGGTAATGCATACCACAGCTGCGTGGGGGGCAGGTCACGTGATGGCACCCCCGTGCAAGTGGAGTAATTTATGGAGCCCCCCCTCCCAGGGGGAGCCGTTTAACGTTGGCTCGCCTCTAACAGGGAGGGGTGTCAAGTCTCGCCCGAACCTGCAATTCAAGTGACATCATATCCGCACTACGCTAGCCCCCTCCTTTTGGTGACATATAAATTGTGCCATGCTGTACCGTTGGTCCCTGATTGTTTGCATTAAACCTGGCCCTGTTGATACCCCAACCTGGTTGTCTCGCGTGTTCATTCCGGCTCTGGGAGGGCAAAAACTCATGAGAAGCTGGGGTGGTTCTTCTTTGGCATTGGTGCTAAGGATATAGATGAAGTTCTGTGAGTCAAGAAACTTGCATCAGATTTGCCTTTGGGATCCCTGTGAATGTTTTTCTTCATTTCATTCTTCTTCATTTGAAATGATTTTTTAAAATAAATCATTTCATTTCTTGTTGTGTTTCACGTATCAAAAGCATTTATTTGGCTAATAAGAATTACACAGGAATATAGCTTTTACTTCAAAATAACAAAGCATGGTTCCTTCCCTAACTATGAGGCAAAAACCTCCCTCTCTAAGTTTCTAAACTACATCTCTAAGCATCAGTTCATCTTGCAGCCATAAAATCCATCCAAAAAAAGTCCTGTCTTCTCTCTCACACAGACTGCTCACAGCATGGGAAAACAGTCACATGTTGCTTCTTGGACCAATCGGGTTTCACTTGCTTCTGCCTGGAATGTGTCTTTGGCCGATGTTTACATATGCACTGAGATAAACATTACTGAACTTAAATTGCACTTTCATATGAGCACTATTTACTTTTGGCCTACAGAAAAGCTAATCTACTTCTAAAATCCATTACAATACTTGCACAGACTAACACAATAGCCTCTTCTAAAACTTCTCTCTACTTGGAATCTCAGAGAATCATAGCAGTTCCCAGAGACATCACCCAGTCATTTGAGGTGACATGGTCATAACCAAAGCCCAGAGGCCCCACACTGAACATGGCAGTCTGCCTGTTGTCTGTGGTACAGAAAGAAGGCCATCAAATGCCAAAAGTGATGGATGACAGGGGCCAGGTGTATAGGTGTGTTCAGTCTGGGAAGTCAGGAATTTGGAGCCAAGGCACTTTGATTTAGTTTTATCAAATATTGTGCCGACAAGGAATGAGATATATTAAAGCACCTTGGCCTCACTGGCTTATGGATTGGTTGGCTGTGTTCATCAGCTGCCCCCTCACATTAAACTGAAAGCCCAAATCCAGAGAACGACCTGTGACACTGATGGCTGAATGTTATAGCACTCTGCTATACAATGAGAACTGGTATAACTATTACTCTGTTCCAAATAAAACTTGAAAAGTGCAGTCATCATTTTTAAATGGTGTCCACACAGTACAAACAGATGGACTTCCTACAGATAGGCCGGTATGCATTTCACTTGCAACAGTTCAAAATAAGTGGAAAGCCTAAATATGTTTTTTTATTATTTTGGATATAACAATAAGCAGCTATTACCGAACATTTTTGTACTACTTTTCAGTTTTTTGTTTGTTTGTTTTTTGTTGTTCAACAAAACCCACAAAAGGCAGAACACATTATAGAGCAATCTTAAGCCTATCAAATCCGTACGGCTGTTTTTCTCTTCTGCTGGCTGCCACAGTTTCCAATTATAATTAAACACATATCAGCATTTTCCTTAAAAGCCTTTTCACTAACTTTGGAAAATACCAAATCCTGCACCAGCCTGTTTTCCATCATGAAAGCAAACAGAGGTGCTTTAAAAATTGCTGATTAAACTCCTACATTTCATTGCCTAGCAGCTAAACATGATCAATTACCAAATTAAACACATTTCAACATGTGTTTGTTTTACCAACATAATGCACTTTAACTTCAGAACACAAGTAAACTCTTGCAGCATTAACTCATTCTTTACCTAGGGATGCAAATCCCCCAGTCTCACATTCGTAATGAGAAACGTAGAAAACAACCTATATTTCACCTTGCAGTACAATTCTGCCTAAGTAGCCTCTTTCCAGAAATCCTGTGGGATTTCTGGGATGTTTCATGGTCATTTTTCCCCACCAGAATCAAAACCATTATTTTGCATAGAATTGTTACAGTTCTGTACATAATGCTTACAGGATGGCAAAATATCATCTTTTTTTTTTTTTTTTACATGAGACTCCCTCGATTTGCGTTACCAAGTGTCTGGCAACTTCTCATGCAACAGAGTAGGCAAATAAAACAAAAATTAAGGGAGAAAAATAAACCAATTTCATTTTCATTGGATGCCAAGAAATCTCACTGTTGCAGAGGGAATTCTTTATGGGAAGTCTTCTTGAAGCTGACATTTTGTCTATTTTAAAAAATTACATACACAGCAATCCAATTATGGCTTAATTTCTCTGGAACGTTACTATCACACAAGATGAAACTAGGACAGTTAAACAAGTACTCAGTTCTCAAACAGTTTAAAAATTTAGGTAGGAGTGAGGGGAAAGAGGTTTGGTTTACCACCAAGTCTTTTATCCCTGGGTTTTAACCCTCAAAATGTTAGACATTGAGCAATCCTGTAGATATATTTTTCCTTTACAATTGTAGCATTTTATATTTTGTCAGCAATTTAAGATTGTGTTAGGGAAATGAAAAGAAATTTAGCACAGCAGTTTAAAATAACTCTTAATTAAAAATAATATCTATTCAGTGGCTGTTTTCCGATTTGAGCATTGGGTGTTGCAGGCATGTCAACTGACATAGCTAATTGCAGATAAGTGATGAGTAGCTCAGCTGATTGTTGGTCACATGCCTGGTCAGACATATGAATGTGCTATCTAGATGCACCACAGAACCTCAGTAGTTAGCAGCAGTTTGGGCATGGCACGTTACACAAACTTCATGTGAACATCAACAGGATTCTGGCCAGGGACCAACAAAAGCTAAGAGTTAGTTACTTACTGGAGATGCCCCTTACCTGACTACATAAACTATTTCTCTAGGGATAATATTCCACAGTGTTGGAGTGACAATGAAACAGGATTTACTTCATCTTCAATAAGCCTAGCACATTAATAGCAATCTCAGTTCTCTAGAGATCAGTGGTTCCCAACCTTTCAATAACCAGAATGTTTTTGGACTGCAACTCCCCAAAGCCCTTCATTACTAGCAGTGCTGTCCAAGGCTAACAACAACAACAACAACAACAACAACCTTGCTGGAACAGGCCACAACCCAGCCAGTCCAGCATTCTGTCTCACACTGTGGCTCAGCATTTGTTCCAGGATATTTCCCAAGCAGATGTCTTCACCTGCTTACGATTCCCTGCAAGTGGCATTGAGAGAAATCCTGCCTCCCTCTCCAACCCAGAGGTTGTCCTTAGGCATCCATAATTAGAGATGGGCACGAATCAAAAAAATGGCATTTCGGTTTTTCGTTTGTCGTTGAGAGGTCCGTTTTGTTTCGTTTCCGTTTTTTGCGAATTTTTGGAAAAATTTTGTTTTCGTTTTTCATTTTTCCGTTTTTCATTTCTACCCGCTTTTTGTGTGATATTTAAAGCATTTCCGTGCAGGGGCGTCCCCCAACGCCCCAGACCAGAGGGAAAACACTAAAAAATTTTGATGCTGACAGAGACACAGTATAGACTAGGTATGCAGGGAGGCTGCAAAGGCAGCAGCAGGCGTTGCCCAGGGTTCAAGGCAGCTACAGAGTGACTGCACTGCGGGCCAGAGGAGGGTACTCACTGAGAGGTACACAGCACACACGCACACAGGGAGGCTGCAGGACTGAAGCTAGAGTCGTAGAGAGAGCAATCCCACCCTAACTCCCACCAGGGACTGCAAGGAGGACGGGGGCTGCCAGAGATTTTTATGCCCTCTGTGGCTGCCAGACCTGCCCAGTCTGCAACCTGGGCATGCTATTGGTTGAAGTTGTCCAAGAATTTACATGATCCCATCACATAGCTTGCTTCCATGTTGTGGCTGGAGTGGCGACATCCATTTTGTCATCCTTAAAGGGAAAAGAAAAATATATTGCGATGGGAGAAGATAAAAACAAATGTTTTAAGGACCCCAACCCCCTGGTAGGTAATAATTTCAAATAATTATCGCATTATCACTGCATTTTTATGGACGTCCAGGGCGTTTTAATACCCAAGAAATCAATATTAGGCATCTGGGAGCCATTTTGGGTCGATGTCCCCTAACTCCCCTTAAAGGAAAAAAACACAGAATCTGAGAATAGACAGAAATGCACGTTTTAAGAACCCCAACCTCAACCCCATGGTAGGTATTATCAGACAGTATAAATAATTATCGCTGCATTTTTATGGATGTCCAGGGCGTTTTTTAACATTTTAAGCAGCTCATTTCATTGCACGTTGCCATTAATGAAAACGAAATGTAACAAACACAATTTTCATGGTTCTGTTCATTTCATTCAATTTTCATCACAATTTTCGTTTGTTGTTTTGTTATGTAATGAAACGAATAACGAATAACGGAAACAAAAAATGTTCGTTTCGTGCCCATCTCTATCCATAATGATAGCCATTGATACTCTTGTTCTCCATGAACGTGTCTAATCCTTTCTTAAAACTGTCAAGGCTGTCAGCTGTCAGCACTTCTTCTGGCTGGGAATTCCACAATCCAGTGATCCTCTGGGTGAAAAAGTACTTTCTCTTGTTTTTTTGAGATCTAGCACCCAAAAGTTTCATGGAGTGTCCCCTAGTTCTAGTGTTGTGTGACAGGGAAAACAGTTTTTCCTTATGTACTTTGTCCACATTGTGTATGATTTTATAAATTTGAATCATTTCATCTCTTAGATGCTGTTGTTGAAGACTGAAGAGGCCCAGTCGTTGCAGCCTCAGATGGTAAGGAAGGTGTTCCAGTCCCCTAATCATTCTGGTTGCCCTCCTCTGTACTTTTTCCATTTCCATAATATCCTTCTGGAGGTATGGTGGCCAGAACTGTACACAATTCTCCAAATGGGGCCTCACCATAGATTTATAAAGAGGCAAAGTTACACTTGCTGGCTAAAAAGAGCCTCCTGGCACAGTGGTTAAATGCCTGTGCTGCAGGTAAAACTGTGCTCATGACCTGGGGTTCAATCCCAGGTAGCAGGCTCGTGGTTTACTCAGCCTTCCATCCTTCCAAGTTTGGTAAAATGAATACCCAGCTTGCGGGGTGGGGGATATGTAGCCCACACACTGTAATTAAAATTGTAAACCACCCAGAGACTACTTGAAGTTGTATGGGGCGGTATATAAGCAGAACAGTTTGCTTTATTTTCTATAGCCTTCCTAATGATCCCTAGCATTGAGTTTGCTTTTTTTCACTGCTGAAGCACACAGGGTTGACGCCTTCATTGAGCTGTCCACCAGGACACCATGTCCCTTTCCTGGTTTGTTGCAGAGAGTTCAGACCCCATCCGTTTATAAATATAATTGGGGCTTTTCTGCTCCAATGTGCATCACTCTGTGAGCTCATTGGCCACTGGTTGGCCCACTCCCCCAGCATCAAGAGATCCCTCTGGAGCTCCTCACAATCTCTCTCAGTTTTTACTACCCAGTATACTTAAGTGTTGTTGGCAAATTTAGCTACCTTGCTAGTTACTCCTGCTTCTAGATAATTTATGAAGAGGTTGAAAAGCAGAGGTCCCAGTACGGAACCTTGGGGGACCCCACTCTATCTCCCTCCACTTGGAGAAGTGTCCATTTAGTGCTACCCTCTGTTTCCTGTCCCTTAGCCAGTTGCTGATCCAGGACAAGACCTGTCCCTTGATTCCATGACTGGCAAGTTCATTCAAGAGCCTTTGGTGTGGGACCTTGTCAAAAGCCTTCTGAATGTCCACATAAACAATGTCCACTGGATCTCTCTTATCCACATGCTTGTTGACACTCTCAAAAGAATTCTAACAAATTAGTGAGGCATGATTTGCCCTTCGAGAAGCCATGTTGGCTCTCCTTCAGCAGCACGTTCTCTTCTATGTGCCTATTAATTGTATCTTTTAGGATGGTTTCAATCACTTTACCTGGGACACATGTCAAACTGACCAGTCAGCAATTTCTTGGATTACCTCTGGATCCTTTTTTGAATATTGGTGTTACATATCGTCTAGTCATCAGGCACAACACCTGATTTGAGGGAAAGATTATATATTTTGGCTACGACATCAGCAATTTCATCTTTAAGTTCCTTGAGAACTTGTTGATGGATGCTATCTGGTACTGATGAGATGTTATCATTTAGTTTAAAAAGATATGCAAGGACCTCCTACGTGGTGATTTCTATCTGCCTTAATTCTTCAGTTTCCCTCGCTATGAAGATAGGCTCTGTTTGGGGCATGTGGTCTGTCTTCTTCAGTGAATACTGAAGCAAAAAATTCATTGGGTCTCTCTGCAATCTCTGTTTTTTCTTTAATAATCCCTTGCCTTCCATTGTCATCTAATGGTCAAATGTAGGGATGGGCATGAAATGCCAAAATGGCATTTCATTTCATAATTTGTTCCCCCCACCCAATTTCATTTAGTTAATTTAATAAAAATTCATTTTGTAATTTGTTTTAGTTCGGGTTCATTTTTTTCTTTTTTCTTTTTGAACCCCACTGTTCAGGTTTATTTATTTTATTTTTATTTTTTTAATCTTGCTGGCCCACAGGCTGGTTCAGCAGCCTGCGGGCCACATTGGGTTCTTTTTTAATTTTTTTTTATTTTACTGCCAACCTTGTAGCCCGCCTACCCGCTGTAGCATCGGCCGGTTGGCTTTTTTTCTCTGCTGGCCCGCGGACCGGTTCAGTGACCTGTGGGGCAGGATGGAGGCCCGCGGGTCAGGTACGGTGCTTGTGGTTTTAATTTATTTCCCTTCTGCCAGCCCCCAGGCTGGGTCTGATGCTCGCGGGTCAGTACCACGGCCCACGGGCCAGATTGGGGTTTTTGTTTTTTGTTTTTATTTTTTCTTCTGCCAGCCCACCTAACAGCTGTAGCACAGGCCAGTCAGCTTTTTTTTCTGGACACCCCCTCCCTGGGGGCTGAGGGCAGTAGCCAGGAGGACCAGAGTCTGGACCAGCACCATGTAGGAGACACCGGCGGAATGAAAAATGAAACGAAAAATATTGAAATTTCTGTTTCATTTCATTTTTTTTTAGAGGGGGCAGTTTGTTATTCATTTTGTTAGGTAAGAAAATCAATAACGATTGCCCATCACTAGTCCAATGGTCTTTCTAGTTGGGTTCTTACTTCTAATGTACTTAAAAACATCCTTGTTATTTCTTTGAGGGTTTTTAGCTGTACGCCTCTGAATTTGCGGTTTGAGATCCCCCTCCTCCAGCTATAAGAATTATTTTTAAAAAACAGATTTTTTTAAAGGTTCTATGGAAAATTACTGATCCCAGGCATGCGAATGGCAGGGTTACCTTTGCCAAGCTATTTTAGGGAACCCCTTGAAATTTGGGTTTCATGGAACCAAGTTATTAAGCTCCAAATGAGGTGCGGGGGTGCTTAATGGAAGGAGTGTGTCTGGTGCACTTTACCAATTATAGGGTTAATTTACAGCTTCGCCTCAACACGCCTTCAATTAAGTACTCCCCATAGCCCCTTTGGAGCTTAATAACTCCATTATCTGAAACCCAAAACTTTCCAAAGTTCAAGGGGTTACAAGGGAGAGCTTGAGGAAGCTCCCCTGCAATTTCCTCTAGAATGAATTGTTTCATTTTAGAGGGGGGAATGGCATTTCGTTTCATTTTGTAATGAAACTGGCATTTCATTTTGTTTCAAAATGTTTCATAACCTAGCTGGCATTTCATTTTGTTTCAAATGTTTCACCATAATGAAACAGTGTGTCCTTTTTTGTAAGGTGCCATTCCCTACACACTGTGCATGTGTCTCATTATTATGCTGCTTCTTGTTGATGGCACTGATACAGATCTCCTTCAATACTAAGACAAGGACACTACTTGGATCAGCAGCACTTTAAATGAGAAGATTAATTGTCTAGTCAGGAAACCCTGGAGAGAAATGAATGATATCTCCAAGCTGTAGAATTTTACTCTCTCCTACCCTTGTCATTATGCTTACTGCTGCATAATCAAGTTTCGTCTGGCTTCACAGCTTTATAGAGGGTTTCTTGATCACATCACAACCATGAATGGTTATTTTAAACAAGTGTTTATGTGTGCAAATCTTTGTCTTTTGAGATCTCCCTTAAAGGATTGGGAATTGGAGATTTGTTGTCTAACACAGATTTATATACTATTTTGTGAGTATCATATCACCATCTTAGTTGAGGGGGCATGAGCTCAAAAAGGAGCTGCAACATCACACCTATATTTACATATCTGTTGTCCGAAGAGTAGCATGTCTTCTCCAAGTGATAACATGTTTATCTAGCCAGGGAAGGTACTTTTTTCCAGTCCCCATGGAACAGTCCCCCCCCCTTAAAATTGAGAAAGGGGGAGTAGGTAGGCCTTCAGCTCCTCCATGCAGGTTTCAACACAGGGCTACTAAGGTTTAATAATGCTTTGGGATGCCTTGGTATCCTCCCCCCACAAAAAAGGCAGGGACTCTTCTTCCATATGGCACCATTCTTTAATAAGAACCACACCCAGCTGGATGCAAGGAGACTCACAGAGTGTGAAGTTGTTTGCACATTTCCTTTTGCTATAGTCCATCATACTTCACCAGTGTCAATTATCCATTTGATAAAATCACTAAAGGCACCACTGGCATTTTGTCTCCATGCAGACATAAATAACAGAAACTCACAGGGGCCCTGGCTAGTGTAAACTACCAATTAGCACAATGAGTTAAGACTTCTGCTTTATAAAAGTCTTATAATTTTCAGTTTCTTTCTTCTCTACTGTATCTTCAGGTTTTTTTTTAAATCAAATGAAAGTCACTTTTTAAGATCACTGTGCACATTCACTTTTGAAAATTCTTACTCTGATATTAAGTTGGCCATTAAACATCTTCTGGAAACTACATGTCTGATTTTAATTACCAGTCATTGGGCATCATAGCAGCTCCAGACTGCAGAGTTCCTATAGTCACATATCCTAACCTAGCGCCTTATCAATTCTTGCAACTGTATTTTCTTTGCCATTTGGATTACAATATTGTTAAGAAGGTTTTGGATTTCCTTTGGACAACTTGCATTTCTTTTTTTACTGTACCCCATTTTTATATTTCATGTTTACTTCGAAAAAATTAAAGTGATTCTATATATAACACATGGAAACAGTGGGATAGCAGGCACGGTACAGCCAGACACATCTCATTCCTACCCCTTTGTTTGGGTTCTGGAATGCCATGCTAGCCCTTCCAGTCTCTGCATTCTTTGATGCTCCTACCCATGGTACCCATAGGAGTGCCACTTTGACCCTTTCCCCTTCTCTCAGCTGAGAAACTTGCATAGCACATCTCTCCAAGCCAAGGCTAGTGGTAGCTCAGTGATAAACCCTTGGCCTCCCATCAGCTTCAGCTTTATCTTTTATGGAAAGCCATTTCCCCCTCTTTCCAGAGATGTCCGTCTTTCTCTACAATTGCTCTGAAAAGCTGTTCACCTTGGGAGCAAAACCCACCATCCTCCAAAGGCAGTATTTACTATGACAGGGCCATTAACATATGTCAAAATGATCCATAACAAATTGATTTCACAAGCATGTTAACATGAAAAGCCTCCATGGGATGCAATGGGGGGGGGACCTCATGTTTTGTGGCAAAACAAATGTGAGGTAACCATGACTCGGGTAGTCAGGATTTTTCAAATCAATTTTTCAAAACTCAATTCAAACCCAGTTTTATTGCTCACGTACCTACCTTCTCAGTCTGGTTAATGCTGTGTTCTGTTACACTGTTCATTTCTTTTCCCAGAAAGGTCATTATTATCTTCTCCCATGTCAAGTTCTGGTGATAAATCACCTTCCCGCTTAGTACAATTATTGCCTCCAAAAGATAAGACATGCACACGGAGGAACAAACCAAAACCAAAGGGTGTCTCCTCATGAACAATGAAAAACAATTCCACCGAATTTGGAGTAGACTTATATAAACATATTCTTAAAAAATGTCTTTTTGAGACCTTTTCTAAACAAGAGTCCCCTAAAATTAAACCAGATTCCTCAAGCAGAAGAAAAGAATAATGTACTGTTATTAACCTCTCTGTTTTTTTTCCCCTCCAAGATAATGTTTGGTCTCAGATAACTTTGTCAGCTTCACAGATGTGTGGAAATTTTAATCTTGGCTACAGATGGACACAAAACAGAAAAACAGAGTTTCTTTTCTGTTCATTTCCTTTCCTTAGTAGTTTTGTTTCTTTCATTAGTAACAATTTTTTTCCAAAACAAAACAAAACAAAACAAAACTATTTGGAACTCTTCTCAAAACAGCAGGGGGATCTCGGTCTCCCTGACACAGCAGGGGGCTGACATGGTGAGCATTGACTTTAACTGCTTGCCCTGCCAGCCCCCTGCTGTGTCGCTGGAAGGCAGGAAGCCCCCGACACAGCAGGGGGCTGAGAGGGCGATCGGTGAAGTTAGTGCTTGCCCTGTCAGCCCCGTGTTGTTGTGCCCTTCTCAGCCAGGCTAGAGGCAGACAGGTTGTGTACACCCAACTGGACCCTTGCCTGGCTGAGAAGGGCACAGCGGAGCCTGGTTTTGAACTTTGGGCCTCAGCAGCGAAGGTGGCAAAATAGAAGGCATGATCAAAAGCAATTCAACCATCCTATTGTCGAAAGTTATTTCCCTCACACCAAGATTACCTGTGCCCTTCCACACATACCTCATAGTTGGTATACTGTTGGTGAAAAGGGAACTTGCTAGCATCCTTCATAAGATGCTAAAATGAAGTTGAGACCTTGGCTTTAACTGATTATCCTTTCGCAGGTGCACTAGCAACGATGTGACCATGTCTCTAAAGAAAGAACATCTCAAAAAAGAACATCTCAAGCTGGTCATTAGCTGGCAAGTCTTGTCTCGTCTCTGAAATGTTAGCAGCAAGCCTCCACCCTCACATCAGCCTTTGCAGGGGCTTCTCAGAAAAAAACGAGTTTATTGGAATCATTAATCTTCATTTTCTGTCTTCGGCCTTGAGGAAGTCTTGTAAAAGTGTTGGCTTTTGCAGTGAGCCATCAGAGTTGCTGATGGAAAACTTTGAGAGCAAGCCCCTGTTGAAGCCTTTGTAGGGAGGGAGGAAATGTGTGGCCTGGGCAATATAATCCTGAATCCCCTCCCACTGCTTCTGACATGAGACAGTCCTGTGTTTTATCTTTCCAAAATACAACATCAGCCTCCAGCAATTCTCAAATTCAATACCACATTAGGGACAGCTTTAATTTCAAGGAATCTACACGGAAAAGAAATGGCACTGAGCTAGAAATCACAAACTGATCAAATCTTCTAGATATTTGATTAATGAGGTACTGTCCCTGTGACAGAATAATGCCCCTAGAGTACCACCTCTGATGGCCACATAGTTTTTCAGGGCATCCATTAGACATAAACCTGCCACAGAACATCTCCCAAGTGTAATATTATGGCCGCACCCCCTTTGATCCATCTTGGACCTCCTCATTCGCAGGACTATACAATCTTCAAAGATCTCCAAGTTCTGGAAATGAAATGCTGTATGTGAAGTGTGACATTTTGAAGCCACAACCAACTCACTAATCCTACATACACCAAAAAATGCCACAAGCATTGCAGCTTTAAACAGTGTGGCCTCAAATTCGTCAGTGCATACAATGCTCTACACAGGTAGCAGCTTCTGCATTAAAGATGGAGAAACTGAACTCCTCTTATCAGGCACTGATCTCCACTCCCTGGACCACACTTCAAGCATCTTCCTAATCTGAAAATCAGAAGTAAACTCAGACAATCCCATAGTCGTGCTATAAAATGCAGTCGCTGACATCCTTCCCTGTATGGATGTAGGAGCTAAACCCATCTCATATAAGGACAGCCCAAACTGCAAATTATGATTGACTGGAGCTGGCCACAGAAGGCCCAGCCCTTCCAGGACCCAAAAGGAGGGAAAAATCTTCACGTGCCACTCTATAGGATCATCGGGTGCTAGGTGCAACTGCAGCAGCATTGGCCCTGTTAACTTTCACCCGCCAAAGTGCCACACTTCCTCTGGTAAAACATCGGGCAATTTCATAGCACTGGGAGCCAACGCCCTGAACCATTCAATCTGTTGATGGGACAGGGCATAAGCCATTGCATTATCTACTCCCAGAACATGCTTTGCCTGGAAAACTATGTCAAAACGAAGGCAACGGACCATAAACACTCTCACTAACCTTATAACTTGCTGAGATCTAGAAGTGAGTAAATTGACTGCAACGACCACTGCCTGGTTGTCACACCAGAAGGTGACTGCAGAATTAGCCCTAACATCTGCCCAGAGCCACAATGCTGCTACAATAGGGAAAAACTCCAAAAATGTAAGGTCTCTATTAACCCCATTCTCCTGCCACTCCATAGGCCACACCTTTGAACTCCACCTACTTCTAAAGTATAGGCCATAACCATGAGCCCCAGATGCATCAATGTGAACCTGAAATTCTGCTCTGAGGTGTCATTCACATGGCAGCCTGCTCCACTGTAGCTGGGTACCCGGCTCAATAGCCAAAAATGTCAATATTTTGCTTGGTCCCTGTTTTCTCTTCTGCTAATGGCACCCCTAATTCCCTAGCCATACTATGAAACCCCTCAAGGAGCCTACGACACTGCTGAGACCCCCTAATCCCACAAAATAAAAGATCATCTAAATAATGGACTACATGGGGAATCCCCGTTCCCCATTTTAACTTCCACTCTTTAAAAAAGTGCTAAAGCATTCAAAAGCTGCACATGAAACAGAGCACCCCATAGGAAAGGCCCTATCCATGTAATATGCGCCTTCAAAAGAAAACCCTAATAAACCTGTTGTGTGTTGATCTGTAATTGCTTGATGAAGTAACTGCCTTCCTGTTCCAAAGGGAACAGGCCTATTGGTTGATTCTAGTTGCTGCATTTGGATCTTCAATCCTATTGGTTCCCGCCAAAAGGCAGCCTTGTGATTGGTTGTAATTGTTCCCTCCAAAATGTATCTTTTCCTAGCCAGTCCTGGCCCCTATAAATGTAAACCCCTCTCCCCAGTCCTCAGTCTTGTCTCTCCCTGATTAAAGAGCTGTTCACTAGAAGCTGTCTCCAGCCTGCTTTGTCTCTGAGCTGAAATCACTGCTGAATTACTAACCCACGCTACAATACTGGCAACGAGGATGGGATCCGGAATGCTGAGTAGCAGAGGCCCATCATGCTGACTCAGAGTCCGGATCGCAGCAGAGACAAGACTCACCTGCTGGCTAGAAGACGACCCTGCCCACCTGGAGAATGGAAAGTCCACGGGTCTTGGAGCCATTCCAGCCGTCCAAGCCTCACACTTGGGAGGACTATGTTGAGCATTTCGAGTTCTTCACAGTGGCTCAAGGAATCACAGATGCCAGCAAAAGAAGGGCCACGTTCCTGAGTGGCTGTGGGCGGGAGACCTTCATGTTGGCCAAGGCACTGCTCACCCCAGCAAAGCTGAGTGAGACAGCACTCACAGACATTTTCGCCCGGCTGACAAGCCACTTGGCACCTACCAAAACCCAGATGGCCTGGCGGATGGAGTTCCAGAAAAGGCAGCAGCAAGCCGGAGAATCTGTGGCTGCATTCCTGGCAGGACTCCGGGAGCTTGCTCAGCACTTTGGCTTCCCAAATCTTGAAGACACTCTCTTGTATCAATTTGCTCTGCAGCAAAAAAGCCCGAAGGCGCATTGTGGCAAAGGAAGATGTCACCCTTGCCTCCACCTTGAAAGAGGCCTCCTCCACAGAGAATTATGAGCAGGAAGAGCTCAATGCCAGTGGCAAGACCACAAAGCTGCGGGTAGAGGCTGCCCATGCCATGGATGAGCCAGAGGCTAGTCCAAGCCAGAGCCCAGTCCGTGGTGTCAAGTTGGTGCGTAAGGCGGATGCACGGCCCAAAGATCGCCGAGGCGCTTGCACAGGCTGTGGCGGACACCATGAGCGGAAAAGCTGCCGTTTTCGTGATGCTACGTGCAGGGCTTGTGGTAAGCCAGGACACATCGGCCGGGTCTGTCAGTCAGTGGCAGCTGCAACAACGGAATCACCTAGATCAACGCGTCGCAGATCATCCACCACGACTCATCTCCTAGACGACTGCAATTATCTCACAGAGATCAATGGAGAGATCGTGCAGTTTCCGGCGCAGGGCAAACCATCCATCAGAGTGAAGATCGAAGGTTGACCGTGTGACATGGAGGTGGATTCCGGATCTGGATTCACCATTGTCTCAGACCAGACTGCAAGGAGGCTCTTTCCTGGGGGTAAGTTCCCCTCTCTGGAACCATTCCCAGCAACCTTGCAATCATACACGGCGGGCCACATCCACATTCTAGGAATGCGTGCTGTGAGGGTACAATTCCGAGAGAAACAGGCCGTGCTTAAATTGGTGATTGCACAGGGGAGTCGCCCCAGTCTTTTGGGTACTGACTGGTTTCCTGCCTTGGGGCTGAGTATATCAGGGCTCAACTCAGTCCAAACTGCCCCAGAGTTGGACAAGGTATTAGGCCAAGAATTTGCTGAACTCTTCAGTGGAAAGCTGGGTTGTTATAAAGGGCCTCCAATTGACTTTGAGCTGGACCCCAGGGTGGCTCCAATCCGACTCAAGCCAAGGCGAGTGCCTTTTGCGCTGCAACCCAAAATTGAGGCGGAACTGGACAAATTGGTCAAACAAGGAGTTCTTTCATCTGTGGACTCTTCTAAGTGGGAGACTCCTATCGTCACACCCCTTAAGGCGAATGGGGAAGTGAGGATTTGTGCAGACTACAAATGTACTATCAACAAGGCACTCAGGGGAAATTCATACCCCATTCCAGTCGTCTCACAGCTGTTGGCAAAATTGGCTGGGGGAAAATTTTTCACCAAACTTGATCTGGCTCAAGCTTACCAACAGCTGCCAGTGACTCTGCAATCTGTGGAATCACAAACGATCTAACACACAACTAGTGGGGCGTATCCGTGCTGTGTTACTCAAATTTAAGGAGGTGGGGCTGCAGCTAAAAAAGGAAAAATGCTGTTTTGGGGTGCCATCTGTGGATTTCTTGGGGTTTAAAATTGATGCAACTGGCATCCACCCCACTGACTCTAAAATTAAAGCCATTACTGAGGCACCACGCCCATGGAACAAGACGGAGTTACAGTCATTCCTGGGACTTATTAACTTTTACCATTCATTCCTACCTCAGAAAGCTTCAATAGCGGAACCGTTGCATAAACTATTGAAGAAAAAGAGTGTGTGGCATTGGGCTCAGGCACAGCAGAAGGCTTTTGACACCTTGCGGGGCATGCTGACTCGCAGGAGCAGCCTTGCTCATTATGATGAGTCAAAACCTCTTGTTCTGGCATGTGATGCTTCTCAGTATGGGCTGGGAGCTGTGCTGAGCCATAGGGAAGCGGATGGGTCAGAAAAGCCCATCTCGTTCTATTCTCGTACGTTGTCGCCAACGGAGCGCAACTACGCAAAAAATTGACAAGGAAGCCCTGGCAATAGTGGCAGGGATTTAAAAGTTTCATGACTATTTATACGGTCACCACTTCTTCCTTGAAACTGACCACAAGCCTCTGTTAGGATTGTTCCACCCGAACAAACAGACGCCACAGGTTCTCTCCCCCAGAATGCTGCGATGGTCTATATTCCTGAATGGGTTCCAGTACACCCTGACCCATGTTCCAGGGAAAAGGTTGTGCCACGCTGATGCACTAAGTCGCTTGCCCCTTCCTGGTGTGAGTGATGCGGATCCTGCCCCAGCGGAATGAGTGATGATGCTGGAAACACTTCCGGGGGCCCCTGTAACTGCCACTGGAATAGCTGAAAGAACGAGGAAAGATACCGCTCTCTCCCGTGTGCTCACTTGGGTGGGGAGGGGATGGCCAGGTGGCCCACATGAAGAAAAATTTAGACCATACGCAACAAGGCAACATGAGCTATCCCTGCATAAGGGCTGTCTCCTGTGGGGTGATCATCCCAGCACCACTGAGAAACAGGGTTCTGGATACACTGCACATGGGGCATCCAGGAATGGTCAGGATGAAGTCGCTGGCCCGGTGCTATGTATGGTGGCCTGGGATCTACCAAGATGTTGAACAATGGGTACGGATATGCAAGGCATGTCAGGAAGTGCGCCCAGAAGTGGCCAGAGCACCAGTCCACTGGTGGGAGCAGACCCGGACTCCCCGGAGCTGGCTGCACTTAGATTTTGCTGGGCCATTCCAAGGAAAGGTTTTTTTGGTTATCGTTGATGTGTATTCTAAATGGTTAGAGGTGGCTATGGTTCCCAGCATGTCGTCAGCTGCAGTCATCAAGGTGCTGAGACAGCTGTTCACAACCCATAGGTTGCCCGAGACCATTGTCTCAGACAATGGAGCAGCCTTTGTATCCCAATAATTCAGGGCATTTCTGGCTGATAATTTCATAAGAGGGGTCACCTCAGCTCCTTTTCATCCCTCATCCAATGGGCAGGCTGAGTGCATGGTGCAGACAGCCAAAGGATCTCTTGCACGCTTGATGGAGGGTGACTGGTCAACGCGCATCGCCCGAATGTTGTTCTTGCAGCATGCGACGCCGTGTACTACTACGGGCAAGTCGCCAGCAGAGCTGCTACTAGGTAGAAGGCCAGTGACGGTGCTGGACTATGTCCACCCAGACAAAATGCCAAACCGCAAGGCTAGAGCACCTCCACAGGCAGAGAGCGACTCTACAAGGTATTTTGCTCCTGAAGATTTGGTCTGGGTGAGAAATTATGCCAGAGGTCCCCTGTGGGTGCCAGGGGTGATCACCAGAGCGTCTGGGCCAGTATCTTATTACGTGACCATTGAAGATGGCAGGGTCTGGCGTAGGCACGTGGACCAACTGAGGCGCAGAGCACCCAGTAGAGAATCTGTGGCGTCTGTTTGTTCGGGTGGAACAATCCTAACAGAGGCTTGTGGTCAGTTTCAAGGAAGAAGTGGCGACCGTATAAATAGTCATGAAACTGGTACCGGTATGGGTGAATTGCAGCCTGAGAGTGACACTACCCCCATTAATGATTCACAGCTGCAAGACCAGAGCGGAGATGCCCCAGGAATGCAGGTACCAGTGGTGTCAGCAAATGAATCTGCTCCTGCAAGTCCTCATGGCGCCGAGGAACAGATCAGGGACACTGAGTGTCTGAAACCCCCTCTGGGTCAGACGAAACTATTACAATTGACTCTCCACTGCCTGCTGAAGCCCCTGCAACACCCGTAGTCAGGAGATCAACTAGAAGTCGCAGGGCCCCACAATATCTAAAGGATTACGTGTGCTGGGCCCACCAGGGGGAAGGGGTGTTGTGTATTGATCTGTAATTGCTTGATGAAGTAACTGCCTTCCTGTTCCAAAGGGAACAGGCCTATTGGTTGATTCTAGTTGCTGCATTTGGATCTTCAATCCTATTGGTTCCCGCCAAAAGGCAGCCTTGTGATTGGTTGTAATTGTTCCCTCCAAAATGTATCTTTTCCTAGCCAGTCCTGGCCCCTATAAATGTAACCCCCTTTCCCCAGTCCTCAGTCTTGTCTCTCCCTGATTAAAGAGCTGACCTTCCCAAGCTTCCTTCTGAATTTTTGCCCTAACCACCTCTTCCATTCCTACCACAGACTCCAAATTTTTGGACAGCCTAGCTGTCCTTTCCCCCTTCATAGGAACATGGAATCCATCCTGGAACCCCTCAAATAGATACATCACTGCTTCCTTATTTGGATACTGCCTCAACCATCATTCTAAAACTATCACCTTAATTGGCCTGGGTCCCTTTTTGTTGATTTGCTGAACCAGGAGGCCACTTTTCTGCCACCAATGGTTCCCTGCCACCCCCAGCTTCCACCTTTCCCCTGAAACAGTGCATTACTGTGTGCACTCCATTGCAGAGGGTTCATTGATGATGGAAACAGCACGGCATTCAAAGTCAGGTTCCTTTGGAATTAAAATCCCAGCAAACCAAGTGGGGTTGAGCCACCTGGCCCACCAATGTGGAGGAAACATTTCTTTGAGCAGCTCTCTGGATAAGTGTCTTCTTTCAAAGCAATCACCCAGAATAGGCTTCACTGGGGTCATAAATCTCAACCAAAGGGAATATTTCTGCACCCTCCTATTCAAGTTCCCTTTAAGGTCTGTCCTCATTCTGAAACCCTCATCATACAAAAGCCATGCATGACCAGGGAAATCAGCATACGCCCAGTAAAACAAATCCAGATATTAAAACATAGATACACATCTGCCCTGCTGGGGGTGGTAAAAGGCTGCCCCATGCTTGCCACCTCAAACTGGACCACAGTGGTATTAGTCGCTGCTGTTGACATCTCTCCAGAGTCCATCCGTAAAGCACTGTCAACCACCACTGGAACAGGATCACCAACCACCTCCCTTGGTGTTGGCACCGCAGCACTAACCCTCAGTGGGCTCAGATTCATTGCTGATTCCTCTGCATTGACACCTATTGCACCTGCGTGCTCTGCTTCCAAAACATTAATACAGACATCATGGCATCAGCAAGTTGACACAGTTAAGCCAGTTTTCGAGCCTTGGGCTCCCTACAAGACCAACACACACCGGACTGGTTAGCTGTTTTGCTAGCACTACTCCAAAACACTCAATTTATTCAAAATAGCCTTGAAATCTAGCCAGTTGTCCTCATCCGAGGAAGAGGGGGTGCCAGGGGGTTGACCTCTAGTCTTCCTTTTTGCAGGCTTTCCCCCCTTCTTTGCTCCCTGTCCCTTCTTAGGTCCCATCACACTGATGCCAGCTGTCTCCACCCCCAGGCAATTGCCACGACCCCTTTGCTTGTTGCCACCACTAATACACAACCAATTCTAAAACTTAACCCAAATAATATTTGTTTGTTTGTTTGTTTTCCTGCCAATTGCAACTTGCCAAACCTAACTGTATACAAACTGATTTGCCCAAATAATAATAATAATAATAATAATAATAATAATAATAATAATAATAATAATAATAATAATAATAATAATAATAATAATAATAATAATAATAATAATAATATATTGCAATTATAAAAACGCTGTACCACAACAGACCCAATTAGCCACACCAGGCACAAAGAAAAGAGCAAGCCAAATGAAATAGAGGCAGCCAAAAGGTAATTTACACAGGAGGGGTTCCCTTTGAAAAGCAGTGGGGGTTAACCTCCCCATCCTGTACCCCAGGCCTGCCCAAAGTCCGGCCCGGGGAGGGGGGGAAATCCGGCCCGTCAGGCCATTCTGAGTGGCCTGCGGCTGGCTGGCCCGCCCCTCCCTCCCCCTCCTTCACCCACACATTCCCCTGCAGTGGCCACAGCTCCCTGTGCTTCCTTTGGTCCCCACCTCCCTCCCTCCCTCCCTCCCTCCCTCCCTCCCTCCCTTGTTCCCCACCTTCCTTCCTTCCTCTCTTGGTTTCCACCTTCCTCCCTCCCTCCCTTGGTCCCTGTCTTCCTTCCTGCAGGTGGGGTTGCAAGGGGTCAGTGGGTGGGACTTATGGGTCAATGGGTGGGGCTTGCAGTGGGGTGGCAGGGTCGGGGAGCAACAGGCCCCTGACACATTCTCAGCCACCAAATCTGGCCCTCCTTACAAAAAGTTTGGGCACCCGTGCTGTACCCCATCCCATCGCTCACTTGTTCAACTACTTCCCTTTATCCCTCAGCCAAGTATTCCCAATGTGCCAACCTACACAGCTGTTTTTCTTTGTTTCTTTTGTTTATTTTTCAAATAATTATTTACCCTATATTTCTTTTGCTTACACCCTTTGTCTCTACAGGGACAAGACCCAAACTACTTCTCTTCACAGGCCTCCAGGCACGATGCCAGCATGAACACGAGGCAGCCAAAAATGAAACTGCCCAGGTCTTCACTAGGAGCTCTGTCTCCAACAAAGATCAATGGCGAAGGGGCTTCTCGAACACCGGGAGCTCCTGTTATATGGGAACTGCCATGTGGCCCGGCTGGGCCACAGTAACATTCTGCCTTGCATGGGGAGGTGGGGCAAAACAGCTCCTGGACCACATTTCTGGCAGCAGGAGAGCATTCTCTAGTACTTTTCTCAATGGATTATAAATAAAAATAAAAATAAGAAGGGGGGCATAACATTTATTAGATATTAGTTGTGAACAGAAATAAGCATCCAGTTATCATAGTGAACTATTTAAATATACAGTGTATTTTCCATTTTTGGCTGTGGTCACACCTGGGTTTCGATCCTGATCTTCTGAAGGTCCGGCTTTTCCTCTTTTTCCCATCACGTGATTTAAATGTGGGAGAAGAGGTCTCACGTCATCATCATCATCATATAAATTTTATTGTGTGGCTCACAGAGCCATTGCAACGTGCATCAAGTAAAAACAGTACAATAAAATATCAATAAAATAACAATACAGATAGATAAAAAGGGGGCTGAGGTACAGAGACCTAGATATCAATTGTGGTCTCACGTCAAAATCTGGTTTTTCAATTTTAAAGTGCAGTTCAGCCCCCTTGGCCAGCAGGTGGCACTAGCATTTGAAAAAAAAAACGGAAGACTTTTCTGGGGGGAATTAATCTTTGTCGGACGGACAGAGTTTCCTGTTACTCCGATATGCAGGCAAATTAAAAAAAAACAGCGCCGATCGGCCCCAGGAACAGCCGGTGGGTGCTATGCAGAAAGAAAGAAAAAGAAACCCGGATCATGCAGCGAGGTCCCACGGCGTCTGCCTCCTTAAAATCTGGTTTTTAAAAGGGAGGAAAAAATTCCCCAAGTCGGAAGGTGAGTCACAGAAACCTCTCTTAAAGGAGCATTACCGGGTTTTCGCCCGTGGCCATGAGGACGGCATTTTGGGGCACGATTTATTTAGTAATTAAAACTGTCTTTAAAGGGACATGTGACCGAGCCCTATAAGACTTCCCCCATGTATAAGATGACTACAGTGACAAGGTGTGGACAGTTTCACAACCACACGGTTCTATCCTTAGCTTACTTCTGTGTATAAAATGACCATCAATTTTTAGCCTAACGATTTTAGACAAAAAATATAGTGTTATACATGGAAAATACAGTAATCACAATCTGATCTCTCCACATTATGACCAATATGGTAAGACACATTTAAGAGATTCACAAGCTTTTATCCTGTACAGCAAAATGAATTCCTGTTAGCACAGTAGAAGATAAAACATTATATCTAAGTAATATTAAAGCAGTCCCACATCTAAGATGATTTAATTCTATTATGCTGTTTTAAGCCCATTATCTAGACTATACTTTTAACATCATGCCGGCACATTTTCATTTAAATGCAGCTTGGAGCTAGCTTTTCCAAAACCAAACCCTACATTTGCTACACTGCTTTTGTACACAGATAGGAAAATGGGCTGTTCTTCTCTTTGTTTGTTTCAAATATGACTGTGTTTTGAGAGACTAGACCTAATGCCACAGCTGCCAATTAACAATCCGCGTTCATAGCCTAAAGCTGGTTAGAGGAATTGAGACAGAATTTGCTACAGCCCTTTCTCTTCCTTCCTCTCCATTCTAGGAATTCCATTAACAGCTATCAGTATGCCTTCATCCGGTCACCAACTGCTGGGGTGCCCCCTCAGACACCACCAACCCCAGTGCTCCAGATCCCAGCTGCAACTTGGCTGCTTAGAAATGGAAAATGCCAAGCATACAGTTTGTGTGAGATGTTATTCAGCAACAAGGGGGATTCTCTGAAGTAATGAAGGTGTATCTGGAAGTTGAGTCATGGCTACTGGACTTCTTTTTTGAGAGATAGAAACGTTTCGCTGTTCATCCAAACAGCTTCATCGGTCTGCTTGGATGAACAGCGAAACGTTTCTATCTCTCAAAAAAGAAGTCCAGTACTCAACTTCCAGATAAACTCACCTGGATGACTGAGAATCTTCACAGGCATAATGAAAGTGTAGTTTCAGGGAATCAAGGACAATAGACATTAAAAGCTAGCAATAATCATATAAGTGTCGAGATATATTGATGGATTGTTGGGAGATTGGTGTATTATTTGGGTATTATGTGCTGCAGTCTGATTAAAGGAGGAGTCGTAGACACAACAGGTATATGAAAAATATACTTTATCTATATATTCTAAGGGGAAAAGGTAAACTGGTTGACCTATGAAAATAATAAAACACTCATTAAGTATCTGTACAGAAAAATATACAAAATAGAAAATTAGCGCAACAGCAGTTGTGATAAAGCTCATAAAAAGGGATAAGGAGCTATACACACATATATATACTGCCTTGCTTGTTATAAATACAAAAGAATAAAATACAACCTTAAAAGACAATAAGTCAGAAGTAATTCTGCACCTCTCTCTGTTCCTCTGGAACAACACCAAGGTCAGGCAGGTTAGGGCGTGGCCGAGGAATGTGTGTGTTTGAGGCTAGAACCATTACTTAAGTAGTAAGGTCTTAAAGAGACATGCTGACTGAGTCATGTTGAGATTTGCTTTGCTATATGTTTGGATGTAGGCCTTGCTATGCCAACAATAAGTAGGCTCAGGTTGTCTGCGGCCATCTTTCTGCTAACAACTCATGCTTTGTGAATTAACTGTGCAGGCAGCTATCTCTTGCTGAACAAATATAATATAAGGGCTGGCAACAACAGATGTCTTTTCTAAGCAGCACTGACCTTTTCAAAGTTTATTCAGGATGACAAATGCTTCTTACGAATGAACCAACTCAAAGCTTTGCACCCATCTTGTGTTACAGCAAGAGATACTTGAGTATTTTAGTCAGTGTGTATTTCAGAGCAGACTAATCTTCACATCTTCAAGAGCTCCTCAACACAGGGACAAATGTGTCAGTCAGAAGACTTTTAAACATTTGATTGTGTGCCTTTCCAAAGGTAGCAAATAGATATTGGAAAATCTGTTTTTAACCTCCTCAGTGAGCATAACCACAATTGTCCTTGCCTCAAATCCTAACGAAATGCATATTAAGAACAAAAGAGCATAAGAAGAGCCATGCTGGATGAGGCTAAGGGCCCATGTACATAGTCAAGCTTCCTGTATCTCACAGTAGTCCCACCAGATGCTTCTGAAAGCACATGATATAACTAGAGACCTATTCTCTGGTACTACGCTGCTGCAGCTGGCATTTTGAGGTACCCTGCTTTTAAGCCTGGAGATATCACCTATCTCTATCATAGCTTGCAACCTGTGATGGACTTTTCCTCCAGAAATCTGTCCAATCCCCTTTTAAAGGCTTCTAGGCCAAATGCTATCATCACATCCTGCAGCAAGGCGTTTCACAGACCAAAATATACATTAAAATAATTTGTTTATCAATGGACACATGCAAAGCTGACAAAAATAGGTATACCTTTGATGATTCACCCACCCTAAATTACAGTCAACCCAATGTCACTGGGATATAATTTTTACTGGATTTATGTAACTAACTGGAAATAACTGCAGCAGTTTTCCAAGTGTTAGTCATGTTAGTTTGTTTCAGTACTGACAACAAAAACTAAACATATATTATGGCACCTTAAGAATTAACGTCTCTGTTTCATTGAAAGCTTCTTTGATTTACAATTCATTTCCTCAGACACAGATTCACATATGCAGGATACAAGGGAAGTGGGAGAGAAGAAATGAGACAGGGGAAATGGTCCTGTCCCTGTAACCATATCCATATTGTGTGGTTTGTTGTATGTCAAATAGTTGTCTGCGATTGAGAGGCGGTCTATATGCAAGTACAAGCTAGTGAACTTCTGAAAGAAGGAAATATTGTACAGAATGAGCTATAGATCATGGATGATATGGGTGAGTGGTCTCCGTTAAGAACCAATGGTGTTTTGTTTCAGCGTGCCATTTAATAGAATCATAGAGTCATGGAATCATAGAGTTGGAAGAGACCTCAAGGGCCATTGAGTCCTATGCCCTGCCATGCAGGAACCCCACTCACAGTACCCCCAACAGATGGCCATCCAGCCTTTGCCTAAAAACCTCCAAAGAAAGAGATTCCACCACCATCCTTGGCAGCATATTCCACTGCTGGACAGCTCTAACTGTCATAAAGTTCTTCCTACTGTTTAAATTGAATCTCTTTTCCTGTAGTTTGAGACCATTGCCCCGTGTCCTAGCTTATTTTCATTCTGGATCTGTATTCTCATAGATTGCTTCTGGCCTGTCAATTTGTTTTTCACCTCACTGAGTCAACTATTGCAGTTTAAGAAAGACCTGCATAAGTTCTATCAATGGTTAAATTTTGAATCTTGAAGAACAGTCAATACACAACGTGGGTATGATGACAGGAGGAGGACCCTGGTGCTAAGCTACACACCAGATGTATCCCTGTATTTGTGTTATTCTGGCAGCACTGATGGAGGCGCCAACAATGGCACCCACACCATCAAGGCCTTGTTCATCTCCCTATGTGACTGGTGCCATCCTTTCCTTTGCCAACAGTGTCCCTCTGCATTTGACAGCAAAACAAATGGGAGAATCAGTCCTCAAGAGAATAAAGAGATACCAGTCTGACACCAGTCATGGTAATTGCTATCAGTTTCTGTACTAATTGTGCAAAAAGGAAAGTGCTGAGGAATAGAGTGCTGCTCAATTCCCCTTACTCCTGTGTAAAACCTAAATAGGATTTTGGCCTTTAGGCTTAATACTGTATTAATATTAGATACATTAGACCACATCGGATTAGCAGCATCAGGCATTTAGCAATATCTTTTAGATATTTTGTTGTCTCCCACGTTCTCACTTTTTCAAAAAAAAAAGTTTGTGTTTGTGTTTATGTTTGAGTTCAAAGTACTTGTTTTATCACGTTTTAAAATGTTTTTAAACACACACACACACAACAGAATAAAACAGAATATATCCAAACATTGTTTAATGTTTTAATGGATAGTTATTTAAATGCAACCCTATAGCTATACTGATTTGCATAAGCTTTCAGGGAATAAACAAGTGCCTTTACCTCTTCAGCTGCTGTTTGTTCATATTACTTTCCCTAGCTAAAACCCTGTTGCTTAGCATAGTAAATCACATTAAAGTGAGCCTACTTAACCAGCAGGATTTGGAAAATCAAATCCTCCATGAATTCTATTCATTCAAATGGAGCTACCTTAGTTGTGACTTAGGAAATGAAATAAAAGGCTATAGGCAAGACCTTTATAGGACATTGATAACAAAATAAAAATATCATTTATTGAATAGTGGGAATTAAGGATGGAGGCAGCTCAGAACAACAATGAACAGCTCTCATTCTGGCGGAAATGCACACAGCCTAGCTGGGCTGTTTATATATGATGACAGGATCCAGGCTGAATGAGATGGGAGTCCCCGTGTACTTCCCCAAGGTACCATCAAATACATCATGGAATTCATTGACTAGGCTTTCCACATCCAGATCTGAGATACTTGGAAACCAGCTTTCTGCTGAGAAGTCTCTGTTTTAATCACAAGGCAAATTCCTGGGTTCTTTTAACTCACCATAAATGAATCCTTCGAAGGCAAAGTAAATTATAATGAAGTTTTTTTTCTAAATAGAATGACAAATTAAGATAGATTTAAAATGCAAGCACATTTCCCCTAAAACAAATACTATTCTAAGTAATGTGTCCTAATACTTTTATGAAATCCTTGGCTATTCTAAATAATTCTAAACTCTAGCTTAATTTTCAAATACAGTTTTAAAATTAGTTTTCGGTCACTAAAATAATGTGTGGGGTGCCCTAGATGAATTAATCTCATCTTGAAATGTTCTTATGAGTTTTGTTCTGTCTGTGACCCTAAAATAAAGACTCTCAAAACAGCATACAAGGGCTTCCTCTTCTTCCAACAACCCTGTGAAGTACATCACATTGAGAAAGGTTGGCCGGCTAAAGGTCATCCAGTTGAGTCCCATGGTTTCCAGGGGACGTGGACCTACATCTCTCAAGTCAGTCTTATATCCAAACAGACATACAAATAAAAGCCATTGGGCTAATGCTATTTCAATATATGCTGAAATTCTGCATTGCCTAATTTAAAGACCAATTAGGTCTATCACTTACAGTTTGACACAGTTACCACGACATGCTGTTTCTTGCTGAATCCTCCACCCGTTAAAGTCTCAGGGCTCTTTGTTGAGGGCATATCACTTTCCATCATCTGGATACTATATGAATGCTGATGCAACTTAGAACTGAACAATCTGCTGTTGACTTCTGTATAGCCTGTTATCTAGTAATATACCAAGATCCTTCCCATATATAGAATGCAACCAGGTGTCACCCATCCTTTATCTGTTCAATTGATTTTTCCTTCCTAATGCAGAACTTTACTTTTTTTTCCCTATCAAAACTGATTTGGGGGCTCAAGGTCCTCTTGAACCTTGATTCCCTCTTCTGAAATATTTGCAGATGATATGGATGTCATCTGCAAATTTGACAAGCACCTACACTGTGAGCCAAGTCATTTATATAGGGGTTGAAGGACAACAAACGCACAATGGAATCGGTAGCAGGACACTTGCCAGCTCTATTCAGGATGGCATTGAAAACATTCAGCCATTCCATCTGGTGTGAAGGAACTGATGCAACCAGCCACAAAATGCCCACCAGAACAATATTCTAGTACCCATTCCAGGCAGAAAATCAAAATTGAAGGGGGTAGCCTAAAACAGCAAACTTTGGATCAGCCCAATGAAATACATCCATCCCATTTGATGAGAGGGGACATGTGTAGCAGGCCACCAAACAAAAGCCCAAGGGACCACATCCCAATATCCATTTCAGTCAGAAAGTCCATATTGCACAAAAGCGCCAGACCAGTGGTATTCAGATCCTTTTCCAAGGAGAAAGGTGGGGGGTAAAAATTCTCTATAAAAATAAATAAATAAAAGCAGAATGATATAGGGAGACACAGAATATCACCAGGAAACACATTCCGGGACCTGTTGCAGTCAGGAAACCAAATTATCAGGATAATCAAAACCAGCAATATCTAAGCAGGGCAGCCTCCTAAAGCCCACCCATCCAATTGGACAGATGCCACCAACCACATTCCATGCTTCTAACTTGTCCCAGCACTATAGTATTTTCCAGGGAATCCTTCCTTCTTGTGATCTGTTCAAAGTAGGACAGGCTCAGTTCCATCATTTTTTGCCCCCAGAGATAGTTCAGGCTTAATTTGATCAAGCATCCACTTGTTCATCTTTCTGGCAGCCCAGAGTATTCATAAAGCTCTCCTCCAGCACCATATTTCAAACATACTAAATATTTTTCCTGTCAGCTTTCATCACTCTCCAGCTTTCATACCCATACTTGACGATCATTAATCATTTGTCCTACATTTGGCCAAATTCAGGTGACAAGGTCTTCTGCTTATAACTCATGTGTTCCCTTGCTTTGTTTTCCTCACTGAAGAGGAAAAGGAGGGAAGATAGAACATGAGCATATAGTGCCTTTTGACTGATATTGCTTGGAGCCTTCCATCTAGAAGCACCTACTGAAGTCCCATTGAATCCAAGGAGGTCTACTTAAACAGACATGCACAGAACAAAGCAACATCTCACTCAGATATCATAGTTACATTAGCTTTGACAGTAAGAAGCTGACAGGGGCTACTGGATCATGGTTGGTTCGTTGGTTTATTTTTATATTCAACCCAAAATTAAAGTATATAATTACAAATCCTTTATAAAAGGATTTAAAATATTTGCCATGCTATTTCCTGTGGTGTAGAATTTCAGGCAAAAATCAAAGAAAAACAAAACAGAACAAAACAAAACAAAAGACACAAACGTGGCACCTTAAAAACTAACTTTCATATTTTAATGTGACGTTTCGTGCACATGTGCACTTCTTCAAGACATAGCAGCAGAATGAGGTGTGAGATATAATATGAGATGAGATATAAATTGTAGTGTAGCTAATTCAGCCATTCTGAACAATATTTTTTCTGCTTTAATTGTCTTTTATTTAAGCTTGATCCATTCAGTTGCAGGAAAGCAGTAGCCATTTATCAACAGCTTAATTGGTTCACCTTTTTGGCTACTTTTTTTTAAATTAAACAATGTTATTAATTACTTAGAAGCAAAGCAAAACAAAAATTCACTAAAATACAGAAACAATAGGTTTCAACATAAAATTATATTATTGCAAAAGCAAAGAAAAGGAGAAAGGGGAAAGTAAAGAAAAACTAAACAAAACAGATGTGTATCTATACATAGGGTTCTATGAAAGATTTCCAAGTATTAAAAAAAATCTATGCATAATTGTCATCTGCATGTCATTTGTCAATAGTGTTGTAAAATCTTCCTGTTCTGTCCACTGGCGTACCAGTTGTGGACATCTATCTTTCTAGTGCTGCAAAATCCATCCTTTTGCAGTTGTAGGAGCACAGTGATTAATCTCAAAGAAGCGGGTATATAGTGTAAAAGTACTTTGGCATCAAAAAAGACAAATTGGTCCAATGCAAAATTAATGCATATAATAACTCCCCAAATGAGCTTTTAACTGGTCATGACCATAGCATATAAGTAAAAGATGCATCAAGAGACATGATATTTTCTTAGATGAATCAGAGGTTAAGATCTGTACATATCTCAAGTATACTGCAAGTACTGTCTTCCATTGGTTAGGTAAAATATCACAATCCATTTCCCTATCCCATTCATCTCTGGGATCATGTATTTCATATCTATTGACTGTAAATGGATATAAAGGAACAATGTAGGTTCCTTTCTTAGACTGATGCAGGAGACTCAAAAGCACTCAGCGCTACCGGACCATATTTAGCTATCAATAGATGCTGTAATTGTAGATACTGCTGTTCAGCTGAAGCTGGCAGGTCATAGCTAGCTGTCAGCAACCTGTCAAGTACAGAGAACATGACATATGCCTTTAGTTGCGCAATAGGAAGCACTGAAGGCCAGCATAAATGAAAACTTGGTATTCATTGGGACAGCTCTATATTCATCTGTATGTGGTTCAGCTATGCAGCCTAATGGGTTGTCATGGAAAATTCTCCACCATGATAAGGCTCATGACGTCAAGGTCATTCAATGGGATATTCAGCTGAAGGAGGAAGAAATACACTTTTCAAAAATGATCAGGTTTAAGGAATGAAGTATGCTTTCTCTGCTAACTTAATGGAAACATTGCATGACCTCTATGAGGTTACAAACAAGAGAGAAGGAGGGTAATCATCTGAAAACTTTTCTTTTTTTTCTGCTCAAAATAATTTAATTAATTGAGAACTAGATGTTCTATTTATAGTGCAGTCTTCTTCATGGCTCCAGAAAAATAAACCCCGCTTTTCAGCCTTATGCAAGTGGCCCCTTAGCCTTTCTAACCCCAAGCAATTACACATTGCCAACAAACTTGAGAAAGCCTTCCATGTTGGCATGAAGAAAGACACTGGAAAGATAAAACATTAAGAATCCTATCCCGGGATAACTATCACTTTGCATAACATTTTCTCACAGTTCTCCCCCTATTCTAGGTCACCCTTTCTGTAAAATAAATGTGAAAATATGAACTCTTGCTCCACAGTTACAAAACATCAAAGCATATTAGACGTTGGCAACTCCTCTACATAGAACAGACTGATGCACACAGTGTTTGGTGGGTTGGTTCCCCTAACGCTGGGATGTTATTTGCGATGCTTTGGGATGGAACTATATAACACTATATGTAGTCATGCTCCCTTTAGGGAGATGATGTGACCTGTTCAGTTGCCTGAGCAGATAAAGCATCTCGGAAGCCATTCACACCAGCCTGCGCGGGGATGCCCCTGGCTCGGGGAAATGGATACCATAGTTAAGCCCATGTAAACAGGAATCCCATCTGGACTCCTTATCTCCTCATACAATCAGTCAGGGAGGATGCCTGTGAGGTGAGCGGCAGGGTAATCACCAGCCAATCAGCTGTTGGGCACAATTCAAAGTGCTGACCTCGACCTACAAAGCACTGTACAACCTGGGTCCAAGCTACCTCAAAGATTGAATATCACAGTATGAACCAACTCAGGTGTTAAGGTCATCAGGAGAGGCCTTTCTCTCCATCCCGCCTCTCTCACAGGTACGTCTTGTGGGAACACATCTCGGCTGCTGTGCCCAGACTCTGGAACTCCCTCCCACTAGAGGCCAGGATTGCCCCATTTCTGATGTCTTTACGAAAACAGGAAAAGACCTTCCTCTTAAGACAAGCTTTCCCTGAATGATGGACTACCTATATTGTGACTTTTATATGGATCTGCCTTACATGATCTCATATACTTTGTGTTTTTAGACTTTCTGATTGCATTAACTCTATGTTTTCGATGTTAGATTCCCTCACTCATAACATTTACATTGAATTTTTACTCTCTCTTTAACTGCGTGTGTTCTCTTGTAGCCTTAATTTAATGTTGTCATTTAATGTTGTAAGATGTCCCTCAATTCCCTGTTCTCAATATTTGAATATGTGTTAATTGTACTGGAGTGCATATTGTCCCTCATTACTGTAAGCCACCTTGGGTCCTTTTCCAAGGAGAAAGATGGGGTAAAAATACTCCAAAATAAAATAAAATAAAATAAATGAACACCATCAGATAAGCCCCACAAGGCACCTCGCCATCTAGGGGTCTACTTGACCCCTGATTGGTTGTTTTTTCCTCTGTCGATGATTGCCCGAATCTTTATTGCTGCCTTCCTAAGACTGTAAGCAATAAAAGGCTTCAGCTTCATGCAGAAGTTAGCACTCTGCTCAAAGATCCTCTGTGTGTTGCCTCGTCATTGCAACAATTATACACATACATATACTATGCATATATTTATGAAGGAAAAAGTAACCATGGTTTTCAGACATAGGAATATATTTGTGGGGCATTTGTAGGCAAAAAGCTATCTCTGATGTAGGTGACTATTTGTCTCTTTGAATGTGAGGGATGAACAGGGCCAGGTTGATAAATCAGCAGTGCATGAAACAGGTGTACTCTGTTGCAAAGACAAGACGTGGCTAGGCAAGAAGAACCATGAGAAAAAGAAGACGCCCAATACAATTGAACTGGTTTTCTAAAAATGCAATAACCCCAAACTGTCCAGGAATTTATTGGAGAAAATGACAACTTTAAACAAGCCAAGTTGGGCAATGCTTTGGGGATAACCCATCTCTCCCCCACCTCTTTTTTTTAAAAAAATATTATTTTACTCACATAGCATGTGGCTGTTTTTCAGTACAGTATTTTTACTTTTGTTTTTAATTTTATTAGAAAGAAATCTTCAAGGCTTTCATTCGTATGTGTTCATGAATAGCACTTATTTGTCTGTATCAATAGGAAAATATGGCAGGTGTCAGGAAACTGGATTGGTCGTTCAGTATTCAGAGGATTCCATGGCCTTTTAAAACAAAAATTATATATATTTCAAACAATAGAACAATTCACCTTGTACACTGAGCATCCGCTGCCCATTTCAAAGGTTTTTTGAACAATCATTTTTACCTCACAGAAGTGTGAAATACACCTGGAGGGTAGATTGCTCATTCTGACTGATGTGAGAAGCTCCGTCTGACCATTTAGTTCCAGTAAAGCATTGCACATTGCCGGGAGATTTAATAAGGCAAGAGCTAGATCAAAGTGCCCTTTGTAAGCCTTTGAATTTTAACAAATCTGGCAACTCTGACATGTCTGGCAGGAGACATCTGTGGCAACTGCACATCGTGGAATTTATGACATTTATACTGACTGCTTATGTGGTAAAGTTAATTAGATGCCTTCAGGTATGTTGCAATGTGGCAATTTACCAGCCACAGCAAGGGGGAAAAGACACCTTCACTAAACAGCTAGCTGTCCAGAGCTCACAGAGGTGCATGCAACATGGGCCACAATAGTACTGCTGGTTCACCTTCATGTAACAAATACAAAAGTAGAACAGGTGATACCTTTAGGCTACTAGAAAAATAACCAAAAAGTTGCTAATATTTTGAGGGCAAAACCCTCCTGCTCAGAGCTGTACCAACAGGTTAAAACATGGCAAAAGATGGAGTTGCCAGGATTTATTTCTTAGATTTAAAGTCCTTGGCAAGATGGAAAATATGCCAGGTAGTTTCTTAATTATATACAGTATATATAAACTTTCTTAGTGGAGGCCTGGAGCTTAGATATTATTAGCCTGCAATCTTGTTGATGGTCCATTTGCCTCCTTCTTAGTATGTATTGGGGGGGGGGTCATTCCTGGTAAGACAAGACTGCAACCACTAGGTAATTTCTTTCCTTTTTATTTGATCCAAACTGTTCCACCTAGAGCCTTTTCACACGACCGCTAAACTCCGCAGCAAATGTCTCCCAGCTCCGGAGCTTAAAATTGTTTCCCCACCAGCTCCGGAGTTTACAGAAAATTAAGTGTGACCATGCCCACCTAAGCGTGTCCCAGTGCACTTTTCAGGTACCTGCTCTCCGGGGGTGAAAAATCCCTGATGCGGATCTAATATAGTGGCTGCCGGGCTCTCCTCGCTTCTATTTGTTGTTGTTTTTGCCCCCCGCCCCTTTAAGAGATCTGAATGCTGCCGGGAACAGAGCGAGACCAGCAGAACGGAGGTAAGCTGGCATTCTTTTCTTTCTTTTTTTCTCCCTCCCCTCACGCAGCCAGCAGCCAGGAGTGCGGAGGGGGTGGGAACACAGGAACAGCGACAAACCCCCAAGATCTCTGGTCCGAATTTAAGTGGCCAGCGGATCTTAGGGGTCATGTGAAAAGGCCCCTAGTGGACTTTTCTAAATTTTATCCCAAGCCCAAAATGAAATACATGGGTCTTCTGCACTAACCCCCTTCCCTGGCCAAGACGGGACCATTAGCCTTAATGAGCCACGTGGAGAGGGGATGTGAAAGTGTGTATGTGAGCCATGACATGTCCTTTGAAGGACTGGGACGATAAAAACACCACCCTTCACTTCAGATGCAGCCTCAGAACATCTAAGCTCCAGACCTCAACTAAGAAACTACCTGGCATATTTTCCATCTTGCCAAGGACTTTACATCTAAGAAATAACTCCTGGCAACTCCATCTTTTGCCATGTTTTAACCTGTTGGTACAGCTCTGAGCAGGAGGATTTTGCCCTCGAAATATTAGCAACATTTTTGGTATTTTTCTAGTAGCCTAAAGGTATCACCTGTTCCACTTTTTCAGTTGGCTGTATGGCTCCTCAACTTGTTTTGATTCATGTAACAGAAATTATGGAAATCTTGGCAGCCAACTGCTCCTCCGTATTGAAGCACTAATATCATTCCTCTGTGGCTACTTGATCATGCAATGATCAAAATATACAGAGGGGACCACAGAACATTGTTAATAAATGCAATATATGTGCCTTTTCCTTTATGCAAGTATAGATTATCAGTAGGATTTCGTGTATAGTTAAATAAATAGAGATATATTAGAGATAGATAGATAGATATTGCAAGTCTCAGCTAGAGAACAGACTCATTGAATCAGTTGCTTTAGTTTAGGGTAAATCCCAGTGAGTATGTGGGTCTTCTCTATTTGGGACTAGTAGTAGGGTTCTGGCCACAGTTTCAAAAACATACAAAAACAAAGAATTGACCAGAAGCACAAGAAATATATGAATGCCACTGCAAGCCTCTGTCATACAAACCACCCTACTGTCCTGCTTCCAATCGAAGCTGCAAACACCTGCAAACCAAAGGCATGAGCCAGGCTCTCTCCTTCCCAATGTTCCTTCTTGTTTCCTGTTCCATAAAGTGCTGGGAGGTTAACCAAAAATAACAGGGATAACCCAAGTAGCTTCCCTTTATTTCGTGCCATCCGTCTGATGCAGCCACTGTTTTGGCAGATGGAGCTCTTTCGTAACGGGAACCAAATGACGCCCGGTTGTCACCAAGGCACCGTTGTGTCATATTAATAGCACAAGACGCATAATCAGATCAAAGCTCACCCAAGTAACCATGGGGATTTAAAATGTTAGGGGGTTTCTTTCACGCTTCAAAAAATTCCCTTCTTGCAATTAAGGCATGCCAACATTACCACTGCAATGAATGGATAAAGTTGCATTATGATATCCAAGAAACCTCAGCAGTCCACAGGAGAGATAAGCAAAGAAGGCAAGGGGGGTGGGGCAAAGTGGCAAAATGGATTATCCCCCCCCCCCCCCGTTTAGGATGGGAAAGATGATGATAATCCGATGACCGGGCGAAGAAATTATATGTGTCATTGAATGCTGCTCTATTGAGCTGCTCATGGGCTGAAATACATCTGAATTTCCCACCTGAGGCAGAATGTTTTCTTGGGCCCTGTTCTCAGGAGAGACCCAAATAATCTTGCAGCCTCAGGCAACACATCCAGTGGCTTTCCCACGTACTCACCCAGGCCTCTCAATGCGCAGCATGCACTAAACTGGTCAAGTTCTTTTGATACCTGTGGAAGAAAATTCCATAGGCAATTTTTGTAGTGTACTTTGAGGCAGCCACCTCACTGTGCCTAATGGTAGAGCCAGATCCACCAAATCCCTTAAAGTTTCAGACTGGAAGGTTTAAGGGGGGGGGGTCTTTGATTTAGGGTAGTGAGCTCCTTGTTAAATAAAAACGGAAAGATCCCCATTATTTATAGCCTTATGAAGCATTTTGTTTCATTTCTTTTCATGACAGAAATTATTTTAAAAATCTGTTATTAATGAAACGAAATAAAATGAAGACTGAATCGAAACGAAACACTATATTTCCATTTCATGCCCATCTCTAGTACATACTTCTTCTCCTTTCCCTTTGTGTCTCTCAACAACAGGCTAAGAGATAGTGAATTTCATGACTCAGGAAAGATTAGATCCTGAATCACATTCACACTGTTGGGCATTGGTTAGATAGATAGATAGATAGATAGATAGATAGATAGATAGATAGATAG
>JAHTLZ010000074.1:21974612-21988912 GCA_023846285.1 Phrynocephalus versicolor | reverse complement strand
AAGAGCTTCCCTCATAAGAACATAAGAACATAAGAAGAGCCATGCTGGATCAGGCCAAAGGCCCATCTAGTCCAGCTTCCTGTATCTCACAGTGGCCCCACCAGATGCGTTTAGGAGCGCATGAGACTAGATATCTGTCTCCTGATACCACTCCCCTGCATCTGGCGCTTGAAGTACCCTGGTTTTAAGCCTGGAGATTACACATCTCCATCATGGTTTGTAACCTGTGATGGACTTTTCCTCTAGGAATCTGTCCAATCCCCTTTTGAAGGCATCCAAGCCAGATGCCATGACCACATCCTGTGGCAGGGAGTTCCATAGACTAACAACACGCTGGGTGAAAAAATATTTTCTTTTGTCTGTTCTTACTCTCCCAGCACTCAATTTGAGTGTATGTCCCCTAGTTCTGGTATTTTGTGAGAGGGAGAAGAGCTTCCCTCTATCCACTTTACTCATACCCTGCATTATTTTGTACGTCTCAATCATATCCCCCCTCAGGCGCCTTTTTTCCAGACTAAAGAGCCCCAAA
Source organism: Phrynocephalus versicolor (assembly GCA_023846285.1). Taxonomy (NCBI): domain Eukaryota; kingdom Metazoa; phylum Chordata; class Lepidosauria; order Squamata; family Agamidae; genus Phrynocephalus; species Phrynocephalus versicolor. Next base: position 21,988,383 of record JAHTLZ010000074.1, on the reverse strand, counting down.
TGTTTTAGCCTTTCCTCATAAGAGAGGTGCCCCAGCCCAGTAATCATTTTAGTCGCTCTCTTCTGTACCTTTTCCAGTTCCACTATGTCTTTCTTGAGATGCGGTGACCAGAATTGTACACAATACTCCAGGTGCGGCCTTACTATTGTTTTGTATAATGGCATTATAATGTTGGCTGTTTTATTTTCAATCCCCTTTTTGATAATCCCTAGCATGGAATTGGCCTTCTTCACCGCTGCCACACATTGGGGAGACACCTTCATGGAGCTGTCCACCAACACACCAAGATCTCTTTCCTGATCTGTCACGGATAACTCAGAGCCCAGTAGTTGATAGATAAAGTTTTGATTTTTTGCCCCAATATGCATTACTTTACATTTGGCTACATTAAAACGCATTTGCGTCCCTCTATCTACTTGACTCATGCTTTGTAACTTGCAGCAGTTCATTACCAAAAGTTACACCATTTCCATTTTGCTGGCAGTAGGAATTTGGCCAATGAGTAATGTTTCAGCAGATTTTTTTAAACAATTCTGCATCGTGGTCTTTTCTTCTGGATTGTGATGGAAGCTATTTTCTCTGTGACAGGAAGGGCTCAAAATAAAAAGTGGCATTAAGAGGAAAGGGCATGAGACATAAAATTCAAATGAACTTACCTCACACAGTAAGTGAAGCACTATCTCATCCCTTCACAGCAAAGCCTGCCTCACTACACACAACCATTTCACTTCCATAACACCCAGATACAATAACAGCGTATTCTCAGCTATTTTGAGTTAAACCCAACCTCATTACACACCCTGTCACAGTTAGAATGGCTTTCATCCTCTTCACCAATATCTTTTTCTACCATAGTCTTCTTCCTGCCTTATTTCTGCAAATCAGTGAATCCTTCCAGATTTGACTGACATTCCTTTGTTGGACTAAATATATATACAGTATATATATATCAAAACTGCACATTTCTAGAGAACCTCTGAAGACTGACAGAAGTTCTACAATTAACTGTTTTACTAGGGCTTTGTAGCTTCAAAGCTGAATGCCCAAGGCCATTTGATCACAAGTGTGAATTATGCTTATTTAATTCTGTTTGCTGTAACTGGGCTGTTCATTCTCTCTGTTAGACAAATATTCCTTCCGGTGAGGTAGATCAACATTTGCTTGCCTGTGAGTCTGACAGCGAGGGGGGGGGGTCAACCTTCTTCTTAATGGCTTTTCACACAGAGTCTGCCAAGTGAGCAGTTCTTAGACCCTTCCAAAGTTTATTCTGTTATATCACAAAGACCTTCCGGGTGAGGAAAAAACACCCTAGCCTTCACCCTTTTCTGCTTCTGCGTCACAAGCTCCTGCATCAAGTCTCTGACCTTTTGTTTACTAATTACTGTTATTTGTTGCTTGGCCAGAAAGGTTAGCAAATGGCTGATAAGCTGTCCTCTAGGCATGAAAGGAGTCACATGGCAAGGTGTTCATGAAGCCCTGAGGAGCTTTTGTAAAATAAATAATAGCCCCATCCCATAAATCATTGGCGAGGGAGAACAGCCCGCTTTGTGGGCCCTTCTTGTTCAGAAAGTATATGACACAAGCAGACCCCCCCCCTTGATTATTTATTTATTTACTTATTTATTTTAGAGTATTTTTACCCCACCTTTCTCCTTGGAAAAGAACCCAAGGTGGCTTACAGTAATGATGGATAATATACAGTCCAGTAATATTAAGACATGTTCAAGTATTGAGAACAGGGAATTGAGAGATATCTTATAACATTAATATACAACATTACATTAAAGCGACATTAAAGCAATAAGAGAACGCGAGCAGTTAAAAGGAGAGTAAAGTTCTGTGTAAAGTTATGAGTGATGGAAACTAACATTGAAAATATAGTGTCAATGTAATCACATAAGATTATAAGTAGTTATAAACACAAAGTCTATGTGATCCTATAGATTCATATAAAAGACACATAATAGGTAGTCCATCATTCAGAGTAAGCTTGCCCATCCTTCAGAGAAAGAGAAAGGTCTTTGCCTGTTTCCAGAAAGACAACAGAGATGAGGCACTCCTGGCCTCTAGTGGGAGGGAGTTCCAGAGTCTGGGCTCTTCTGCCATATGTAGGAGTGGAAAGCCCAGTTTCCATAAAGCACAAACCATGCTGCATGGTGCATTTCTTCTTGCCCACCAATCTCTCTTTTCCAGTGGGCTTGAAATGCCCTCCCATCCAGACCCACTGCTAGGATGCAGCTACACTGCTTCTGACCTTGAAGGTTACAAATGGACCAAACCAATTATTTTTTATTTAATCAGGCTAGAATTTCAGCTTTTGACCAATGAGGGTCAAACACAATTAGAATGGTGACTTAATGTAATTAGGTGTTCATTAATTTAAAATTACATCTTAAACATTCAAATTAAAAGCATATTTAATTAATCAAGTATGAAATGTGCCTGAGAACTTAGAAGAAGAGGAAGGCATGGAGATGATCGTGCCTGTGACAGCTGGAGAGAGGGCACAAAGTCTGAGGTCTATGGGGGGGTGGACAGTGAGAGGGAAAGATATGACACTGGATTGGTGACCTACATCTTGAAGGTCAGTCCCCATCTAGTGGAAACCAAGGGGACTTTAAAAATGGTGGGACTACAAATGGATTTTCTTTGCCTCTTCGGAAAAGTTGTGTTGAGTTTTTCAGCAAAGGCTAGTCCCAGCTGATAGCTGCTGGATTCTCCGATGCCAATAAGAGAGATCCAACACGAGAGAGATCCAGGAAAAGTACCAGTTTATTAGGCCCAATAAAGATGGTAGGTGAACAACCCACAAAAGGCAGTGCGAGAATGTTCTGCCCCCAAGACAAGATGGATACATACTTTTATACCCCCGTCTTCCCTTCCACCAGGCGCACGCAACCCTGGGCTGGGCAAGAGGTAGTCCTCAGGGGACATCCAATGGGGACAGTCCAGAGGGTCTCTCGGGGGAGGTCCCAAGGCGTTCCCAAGTCTTGAAACAGGATACCAGATTAACCTGTCCTTGCCAGGTGTGGCCTGGCCTTCTGAGTCTTTTAATGGGCTATTAGAGGTGACAAAATAGGAGGAAGGGAGTGGGGGCATTGTCCAAGGATCTGTGTGATTATCAACTCAATAGATGACTGGCTGGATCAACAAAAGAATCTCAATTTCTAGACAGATCTTCCTGGATGTGGAGGCGAGACAATGGAAGCCTTCTGGCTGGAGATAATCTGCGTACGTGCAAGAATCCATGACCGTCGACTGTTGTGTCCCCCATGGCTCAGTACTGGGACCCTTGCTTTTCAACCTCTTCATAAATGATCTAGAAGTGGGAGTAAATAGCAAGGTAGCCAGATTTGCTGATGACACTAAATTATACAGGGTAGTAAAAACAGAGAGAGATTGTGAGGAGCTCCAGAGGGATCTCTTGACACTGGGGGAGTGGGCAAACCAGTGGCCAATGAGCTTCAACATTAGTAAGTGCAGAGTGGTACACATTGGGGCAAAAAAAATTACATTTATAAACTGATGGGGTCTGAACTCTCTGCAACAAACCAGGAAAGGGACCTTGGTGTCCTTGGTGGATCACTCAATGAAGGTGTCAACCCAGTGTGAAACAACAGTTAAAATAGCAAACTCAATGCTAGGGATCATTAGGAAGGATATAGAAAACAAGTCAGCAAGTGTCATTTTGCCTCTTTATAAATCTATGGTGAGGCCCCATCTGGAATATTATGTACAGTTCTGGTCACCATACCTCCAGAAGGATATTATGGAAATGGGAAAAGTGCAGAGGAGGGCAACCAGAATGAATACCCTCCTTACCACCTGTGGCTGCAACAGCTGGGCCTCTTTCAGTCTTGAACGACGGTGCCTAAGAAGTGACCTGACCGAAGTTTATAAAATCATACACAGTATGGACAAAGTAAATAAGGAAAAACTGTTTTCTGTATTGCTCAACACTAGAACTAGGAGGCACTCCCTGAAACTTTTGGGTGCTAGATCTCAAACAAATAAGAGAAATTACTTTTTCACCCAGAGGATCACTGGTCTCTCAATACCATTTCCAGGGAATTTTAAGCAGGTGAAAACATCTGCTTGGGAATACCCTGAAACAAATGGTGATCCACTGTGTGAAACAGAGTGCTGGACTGGATGGGCTGTGGCCTGTTCCAGCAAGGCTGTTCTTATGTTCTTATGTTCTTAAGGCTCACACAAGCCTGGTTTTTATTAAGATGAAATGGTCAGATAGTGAAATCTCAGAAAGAAAGAGAAAGAGGCAGCTGAATTGAGTGAGATGGTAGATGTATTACCATTTCAAAGCTTTTAAAAAAACATTTTGGGGGCTTTGAAATAATAATCATTGCAACACAAAGCCAAGCCACAGCATTCTAAACCTTTCATATCTCTATTTTCAATTAAAACCTCTTTGCATTAAATATGTGAGTTCTTTAATGCATGCAAAATAGAAGAAAGGAAAAGGGGAAAATAACCCATATCTAAATTAAGAAAAAATGAATGTGAGGCATAAGAACAAAAACATGTAAGCCCCATTCTTACTAATATCAAGCCAGGGTAAGCAATCAATGCTTGTCCTTGTTATTATATGGCTTATGGCGAGGGTATGAATGAGTGATCTCCAACATATCTTGTCTTCAGCAGCCCTGCTGAATTCTTGTGAAGACACACCTGTGGCTTCCTTTAGGGAGTTCAGTCCTCAGCCTCAGTTTTAACATTTTCCCATCCTGAGATTGTTCAGACTTGATTTGTTGTTGGACACACTTGCTCATCTTTCTGGCAGTCCCTGGTATCCTCAAAGCTCTCCTCCAGCATCACATGTCAAACAAATCATTTTTTTCCCATCAGTTTTGTTTCACACCCATACATGGTGATCAGAAACACAAGAGTGTGGATGATCTTAGTTTTCTCTCCAGCAGCATGTCCTTACACTTGATGATCCTTTCGAGTCTCAGTCTTTGTCTGATTTCCTGGATTAGAGACAATGCAGTGGTCCCCAGTTTATTGTGGGGGTTATGTTCCCCAACCTCCCACAATAAACAAAAATCCACAATATGTAGACACCATCATCCCCTCACTGCCACTGCTGTCACTGTCACCCCTCCTATCCAAAGCCGGCATGGGTGCCAAGCAAAGAACATTTCCAGTAATGCTTGGCTCTACCTTGAGGTCTCTCCCTGCCAGCAGCCCGGGAGACCGCACATCAGCCTGGCACAGCGAGTGACCCTGCTTCGCCCACCAGGAGCGGGTCATTGAAAGGAACTGCATTTGCAGCTGCCCGACTGAAGCGGGATGGAGTTGGCACATGGGGCAGCCCTGCGCCTTTCCTTCACTTTCCTAGCCAATGGCCCTCGCGGCTTGGCTTTCCCTTTGCTTGAGAAGGAGGAGGAGGGGTGGGGTGGCAGGGACAGTGGAGGCAACAGTGGTAGGGGTTGTGGGAAAAGTGCAGTGACAGCACCAGGGGTGTGGGGTGCTGGTGACTAAAATGGGGGCAGGGCGGGGGTGATGGTGACATGGGGGTGGCAGATCCCACCATATATGGGCTGTGATGTGGCAGGTGGACTACTGAACCAAGGTATACAAAACAACAATTTCAATTCTGTTCATTGTCAACATTAAAAATCTGTAGTTGTTCTGTAGCCCTAATTTTTGTCTCAATATTCAACTGCAGTCTTATTTTGACACTTTCTTCTTTCACATTCACTAAAAGTTGTTTCAAGTCATTGCTCCTTTCTACCAGTAAGATGTGTCCCCTCTATATCTTAAATTTTATTGATGCTTTTTTCACTGGTTTTCACCCGGCCTTCATCTGAATTGAGTCTGCCTTTCTGTGTGATAAATTTTGTGTGCAAAGTGAACAGGGAAGGAGATAAAACGCACCCTTGTCTGATACCTTTGCCCGCAAGAAACCATTTTGTTGCCCCCAAATTTGATTTTTATTGATCAGTCATAGCTTTGTGGGGTTTTTTTGCCACCACACTTACTGCATGTTCCAGTTGGGGAGAGAATCTGTCCTTGGACTGTGAGCTGTGCTGGAAAAGAGGGAGAAAGGGGGAATGTTGTGGGGCAGGCTTATGGGCCTTGTCATACTAGGCATCAGTGGTATATTCATGGTTCACCACCAGGGTTGGTGCAAGGTTCACACAGCCTCTGACTGACTCGGGGGGGGGGGGCCCCAAAAGGGGTGGGCCCTCCTCTCTACCACTGGGCTCGGTGCAAGGCCCGCATGGCCTCCATGAGCTCCAGCTGATTTCCAGCCCTCCACCGGGGGGGGGCTCATGTGGGCACAACGGATGTCACCCAGCTTGGCAGGAGGCCCCCGCGGGCTACCTTTGAACCCTTCGTAGACTACCGGTAACCCACGGTCGACCTGTTGTGCAGGCCTGCAATAGGGGATCACCAGTTTGTTGTCCTTAGTGGCCACTTTTCCTAAGTTGAGAATTGTATGGTCCTCCATGCTGCCACAACTAGTGTGAAGGGTGGATTGTGACCCCAGGCAAATTGACCAAGCTCACAGAGGAGTGAATTGTGAGATTGGTAAGCCAGCGTTGGCTTGCCTAGGGTCTGTAGTGGCACATCCAGATATTAGAGTGGAGCACACTGAGCTTTTTTGCAGCGATGGTGTTCATTTCCTGGATATAGGCCTTGGTATCTTCTTGCAGGACAGCCAAGGGGGCTCTAGGACAGAAATTACAGTTTGTGGGGGTGGGGCTTATGGAGTAACCCCTATGTTGTGACAGGTAGTGGCAGAAGACAAGAGTTAGTAAGTGAGTAGAAGCAGTATCCAATAGGGGTATAAGCCAGCAGCTCCCAGCACTGGAAGCCTGGAGGACTCAGCACTGGAAGGAGAGAGAAGGCTGGGGAGAAGGCACCCAGACCACCTAGAGCTGGGAGCCTTGGATGGCCTGCTTCTTTTTTTTGGGGGGGGGGGTACCCAAATTTTATGTGAACTCACCAGGTAGGTCTAGTTCTGAGTTAAGCCTGGCCCCAGATGCAGACCATGCTTCCTCTCTAATCTAGGACCCCCTTGAGAAAGTGATGCTATGTTGATTGGTTTTAATAAAGCATGGCCCATATTTTCAACCCACCTCTCGCCTTGTTATTTTCAGGTTGGTTGGGCAAATACCACACAACTTCACTTTAGTCAGTCCCTCAGTACCACATTTACAGAACATTTTCTATAAGAAGGTTAGAAGTGTTTCTTCTACCATTCCCACAAAAAAATGTGTACCATTCCCAGGAAGTACAATGCCAGTTTCTACATTGGTGCTACCTTTGTAGTATGTGACCTTTTCACATTTACAGCCTAACATGGTCTCTAGCTAGATGTTGGCTGTGTGGAATTCAGCAACACTTCTATTTCTACGGAAATAAAAATTGCAGGGAAAGAGGAAAAGACTAGTGGCACTCCAGATTGTGATCATCACAGTTCTATGGCTGACAGTGTTATGATTTAAAAGAGTTCTTTTATATAAATGAATGCAGAGGTCTCATAATTTTTAGCTTAGCGGGGGGAGGGAGGAAATTGACATTCATGAGCTCTTTTTTTAGAAAAGAGATGTGAGCTCTGAGAATAGTAATGAAATGCCACCAAGAGCATTCTAACATGCCTACAGATATGTACTTAAGCAAAGCAGTAGCAAATTTATAGTTCAACAATATTGATGGAAAATGTCAACATTTCCATAAAGAACAGGCTGAACTTCGGCTTGTGTGCAATCAAAATGGGAGCAACTGCCAGCAAAGGTTCTTTTGTGCCGCACCACAGGGCCCAGGTCTAGCTCATATACCTGTGGCACCAGGAGTAAACAAAGAGGGACTGCAGGGCAGGAACAGCTTTCTCAAGGGAGTGTCCATCATCACAGCACCATAGCTACTGGGCATGTATGAGGAAGCTGGGTCATGCCCACCAGCCATACATTTTAATTGCTTAAGTTGCCATTAACACCAAGTTACACCTTTCGCACTATGAGGCCAGAAGTAATAGGCATGGATCTATTCTATACAGTCAAGCAAAACCCCTGATTCAACAGAGTTGTCATTTCCATGCACATCCATATGCACAGAGCATCCCTTCACAGATTTGAGACATGTGGGAACCTTACCAAGATGATCAAACACTTGTAGAACTACATTTAGAAGACTGCATCGGTTCAAACTAGATTCAGTGTTTAGGAGGTTGGCAAGGATGCTATTGTGTTACAACACCTTGAAATATGGTGGGCAACATCTAATTATACAAATTCCAGATTGGTTTCCAGCCAGAGAACATGCATTCAAGGTCTTTCAACTGCATCTCACCCAGAACATGCCAAGTGCGCTGACTTTGGGACCAAGCACCTAAAGACATGCCAACAGACTAGGGTGGCTGCATGAAAACAAAGAATGATTGGGGCCCCCAGAGTAAATGAAACCCCTTTGGTCTTTGGGTGCCTGACCACCCATAAAAAGGTAAAGGTAAAGGTTCCCCACGCACATGCATGCTAGTTGTGTCCGGCTCTAGGGGCAGTGCTCATCTCCATATTCAAGCCAATGCGCCAGTGTTGTGCATGTCCATGGCCACATGGCCAGCATGGCTGCAAGGAAACAGTTTTATTTTCCCACTTTTTACAGTGGTGCCTATTTATCTACTTGCATTTACATGCTTTCAAACTGCTAGGTTGGCAGGAGCTGGGGTTATCAGCAGGAGCTCACTCCGCTGCGTGGCACCTGAGATTCAAACCACCAAGCTGCTGACTTTGCAGCTGACAGCTTTTGGAGCCTTAGTCCACTGAACCATACATCAGGATTATAAGTCTCAAAGACCCTTTTCCTGCCTTCCCTCCAGGGGAATGACTGCAGTGCAAATTAGATTTTAGACCTTCAACTCTAGAGTTTTTCCTTTCAAAACTAATCAGATAAAAAAGAAATTCCAAAACCTCCTGACTAGTTAGCTGTCATTATAACTTCAGTCTTTTTTTTAAAAAAAAAATACTTTTTAAATAAATAATTAAAATTATGCAAATTACAAGTGGAGTAGGCACGTTTGGATCCATGGAACTTTTGGAGGAGTGGGTTCTCCAAATACCCACAGGTTCAATAGGCCTATGCAGGAATGCAGCCACCCTTACATTGCAAAAGGAGTGATGTTATCCTACTAAAGCTACAATGGTGGTGTAATGCAGTTATTCCACCATTAGGGGGGGATACTATGATCAAACAGAAGTTTATTCTCAGCTCCGCTTCTCTCCCATTGGCCCATATGATTTCAGGCACAGCACTGGCAAAGGAGGAATCCAGTTTGCATTTAGGGGGAATTGCTCATGAGACAGTGTTTTACATTATCCAAAATCTTTCCCATTTCACTGGAGCTCCACAGGTATTTTGAATAAAAGAAAATAATGGTGAGCCATGAGTAGCTGCCAGTGGGTTCTTCCAGATGTAGCATTTGTTACTCTAATTACTGATATTTTCATCTATGATACTGATTAACAGCATCTGGGGCTTAATGTGGATAGTGGTTATGCTCCCCGGAGGGCTTTCTTTTCTGATTCCGATGCTGCTATTGCACCCACGTCCATCAGGCATCCCTGCTCCCTTCCCCTGATTCTAAACCATTCTGTCCCTCTCTGCATTAATCTGGAACAAATGTTGCAATTATCTCAGATACCTTATATGTTTCCCTTTATTTCAGCTTTCTACTTTTTGGGGAGTACCATAGCATTAAACCAGCCTTTACACTGTAGCGTGCAGGCACCGGATCATTTCTAAAAGTTGGGAAAGAACAACATGGTTCTAGAAATCCACCTGAAATCCCCATTAGTTCTTGTTCCTCTCAGTATAAGATGCAAGGTCATTTGGATGCTGGAGGCAGGGGAAAGGGACTTCATGAAACACTCTGGTCCATTTGGCATATGAAGGGGGAGCCCAGTGTTTGCATCAAATGTAACAAAGCTTCAACAGAGTGAGGAGACCTCTTTCCACCCCCGCGATAAAGCAACTTCCTATGCAGAGGAGATGAATGGTGAATCCCATTTCAGAGGTGCTATGAAACCACCCCAGATTTTAGTATGCCATTTAAAATAGTTATCTAAGGTCTGATTTGTCTAGGGCAGCCCCAGTCAAAATTCATTTTATGTTAACTGTAGACCAGACAGCCTCTATTGAATCCGTGGCGGACTTTCTCAGTGAAATTGTGAAGGAACATAGCTCTTTATTTCACTGAAAGTTTTCTGCAAACCTCAGCATCAAAATGTTTGTTTTACTTTGTCTGTTTTATTGTTATATATGCCAAATAAGGTTGTTGTTGTTGTTGTTGTTGTTGTTCTTCTTCTTCTTCTTCTTCTTCTTCTTCTTCTTCTTCTTCTTCTTATCTAAGGTGCTGAACCTAGTTTGGGGATAAGATTCTGCACCTTACATAACTGTAGTAAAGTGCAGCTTATAAACCAGAATTGATTCACAACAGCTCCGAGATGGAAGTCCTCAGATTCTACTGCTAAGGTGTTCATCGCACATTACATGAAGCTGCATATTCTCTTTTTAAAAAAAATAAAAATAAATCTGGAACCTGCCAGTCAGAGCATACTAGCAAAGGACTGGGGTGAGGAGGAAGCTTCTCAGTGCTTCTCTTTCCTCCTATGTATCTAGTTAAGGTTCCTCCCCCTGCCGGCTGGCTTTCTTCCTGAGAAGACATCAAAAGATTAGGACCTTGAATCACCCCTAAATGCACTTCCCATCCATCTTGGATAGGAAAGGAGCTCAAAAGAAAGCTTTTGAGTTGAACAATGACCACAAGGAGAGGTTTATATGACGCCTCCACTTCCGGCAGCGCCACAACTGTGGCTCTTATGTTCTCAGTTGCTGCTTCTCGACTAATTTCTCATTAACAAAAACAACATGTTTTCAAACTGCAACAGAGGGGAAAAAACATAACATTGCTTGTAATATGTACCTCCCTCCCTCCCCCCGCCACCCCAGGCTGGAAGAGGAACCATGTCAAATGAGCATATTTTAATTGCTAAGGCTCTTTTTTGCCACACCGCACAGTCTGTCAGCACCTATCAATACTAAACGGGAAGCATCCACCCACCCACATGCACTAGTTTGAAGCCAGCTCCATCAGCCAGCCATCTTCCTTAACCACTCTTGACAGCAGTGGAGGCTGGAAGCCTTGCCTCCCCCTCCAGCCCATCAGAGGGATGAGGCAAGGAGCGCAGCCGAGGCTTTCGTAAACTGGTTCTGGGAAGCAAGGTTGACTGGAAGGAAAGAGCTCCCCAAACATTTTTTTCCCCACAGAAAGCCAGATACATGTGAGCTTTGCACTGAAGTGTAATTTCTGTTTCTGATCCCCTGAACCTGCACTGTAATGGATCCTCAGGCTGGAACATCAGCAGCCTAACATCCAGTAAATAATTGTCTCTTGTGTGCTTCTGCGTTTTGTAACCCTGTGGGCTAGAAGCCTTGCCTGGCTGATCTCTGCCAAACAAGAGACCAAGACTCACCGAAAGCGTCTGGTCATCTGAAAAAAGGTGTATCACTCTGCTGCTTTTCTGGCAAAATAACTGGCACCTGTACTTTTGAATTTCCAAGTCTTGGCTCAGATTTGAGACCTGAATGAAAGAGAGCTAGCTGTGCATCAGTTTGAGCACTAGTGTCCCCTCCCTCTTCTCCTTGAGCTCATTTCAGGTTCTGAACTACACTGAGGAGTCCACAAACTTCCCTATTTCCAGTCTGCTTTCATTTGCTCAGAGGAAGACAATGATGAGTTTTGATTATTTTTTTGCCCCAGTTTGCATTAGTTTACATTTTCCTACATTGAAAGTTTGAAACACATGTGTACATTTCCCAGCCCATTCTCCCAATGTGGAGAGATTCTTCTGGAGCTCATCACAATCTTCTCTGTTCTTCACCACCAAGAAAAGTTTTGTGTCTGCTGCAAACTTGGTCACCTCACTGCTTATACTGGTCTCCAGGTCATTTATGAACAGATTGAAAAGCACCTGTCCCAATCCCAGGACAGACCCCTGGGACACACCACTTTTCACCTCTCTCCATTGTGAAAATTGCCCATTGACCCCCCCCCCACACAGTGTGTTTCCTGGATCTCAACCAATTGTCAGTCTGTAAGAGGACCTGCCCTCTTATCCCCTGACAATGCAATTTTCTCAGTAGTCTTGATGAGGGACCGTGTCAAATGCCTCCTGAAAATCCAGATAGACAACAGCCACCAGGTTACCAGATTTTGTCTGAGTTGTTCTTGTTTTGTTCATAACTTTTTTTAAAAAATGGGGGGTGTTTGTTGTTCAGAGGTGATCTACCACTAACTTTGTTTGTGTGTGTGTGTGTTCTATGGTCTTAAACATCACATTATGAAGGGGCTATGAACTCGGCTTATATTAAATATAAAATTCATCTGCTGGACCCTTCTATCCTTCAGACCTCCTGGAGTGCTGTCTTCACAGGCAGAGATCAGAGTGGAAACAGGCACTTTGCACCTTCAACTCATCTCCTGCTTCTGAACACTGCAAAGGAAGACTCCCAATTTTGAAGGCTGTGCCTAGAAAAAAATTGGTACCATTGATGAACGATGTAAACTCTGTACTTGCAACAATCCAGATAATATCAATTGAACAGGTAAATCAGCTTGCTTATAGTGCAGCATTAATAGTAACAGAAGAACTAGGGAGTCCACACAATTGAAGCCCTCCCAAGAAATGTCTTGAGAAACCCTGGTGGAAGATCAGGCTGGAGCTTAAAATCAAAAGACTCCAAGCAGATGCGAGTAACTTGAAAAACCTGCAGGAGGACAAATTAAAGAATGGCAAGATCAAGAAACGTGGTTGCTGTTGCTTCAACCACAGTCATAGCCACCATCACTGGGAATGCAATCTAATCAGCAAGCCAGACCAGTGAAACTCACTGGGGGGAAATCAACAATTCACCCCTGTTTTATACATCAAATAAAATAGCCATCTTTTCCCATAGACTAATCAGCACAGAAGGCACATCTCTGAAGGCAGGTTTCTGATTGTGATTTTTTTTTTCATACTTCTTGCTGGAAGCTGAGCTTAAGGGTAGTTTTAGATCAAAAGAAAGGCAGTTGGAGACAGCCATCTTCCTCTATTCTGTCATCAAATCCTAGCAAGATCTCTGCACTGAGACTTAGATTGATGCTGGGGGAAGCAGAATCCAACTCCGGTTAGAGAATGCAGCATCAAGAAATTCTCGCTGGAACTCTTATGAACCATAACCTGCTGTTTACTTTAGTAGTGTAGCTTTTCAGCTTAAATTAGGAGGACATCTAGAGGTGAAAGGATGCACTAAAATCAATCTAAGCCTAAAATTCCTCTTTCACCACATTGCCAGGATAACCAAGCTATCAATTGTAGGCCTTTTTGAAAACCAAGTAATTAGCTAATATAGCTGCTTGCTGACAAAATATACCATGATAGCAATCTTTCTTAAATGTCTCTCACAACCTTGGTATTGTACATGACCAAGATGGGATATTGGCTAATTGCAAGCCACCAGTAGCCTACTGGCTAGTTCCAAGAGGATTACTTCCAGACCTGTTGGTGGCTAGGAGCAGGGATTCTAAACATACTACACTGGATCAGGTGCAGCACAGCCTGATTCAGCAAGACAAGGGTGACACTTGTTAACTTTTAATACTGTAAGCTACCTTGAGTCCCATTTAGGAGAAAGATGGAGTATATATGTGTGTGTGTGCGGAAAGAAAGAAAGAAAGAAAGAAAGAAAGAAAGAAAGAAAGAAAGAA
>JAHTLZ010000074.1:21938731-21974602 GCA_023846285.1 Phrynocephalus versicolor | reverse complement strand
GAAAGAAAGAAAGAAAGAAAGAAAGAAAGAAAGAAAGAAAGAAAGAAAGAAAGAAAGAAAGAAAGAAAGAAAGAAAGAAAGAAAGAAAGAAAGAAAGAAAGAAAGAAAGAAAGAAAAGGCATGTGAATTCAGACCAAACATTTATTTAATTGAACATCTTGTTTCCCACAGTGACCCACCAGATGCCTCTTGGAAGCTCACAAAGCTAGGTCTGTGACCATATAAGAAAGAAAGCCCACACATAAGATACAAGGTAGCCTCAGTCATCCCTAATCATTGTCCCCCACCTGAAGATGTTCTGTTTATGGTTAAATTCACTAGCAGCAAACCTAATAAAATTAACCACAAATAATAGTTTCCTGTGAAAATTATCTCAACTCTTGATCCTTACTGCCTTCTTGGTCAGTAACTTCCATGAATTCATTTAAGCACTGTGTGAGAAGTATTTCTGTGCATCTCTAATACATCAGCTGCCATTGTTCCTCCTATCTACATTCTCCATATCTGGCATAATATTTTTACAAACCTCTATCATAGTTGCACCACTGAACACTGTAGGATTTTCTTTTGAGATACATGCGTAGGCTTGCTCTGTTTCAAGCAATTTTTACTTAAAGGAATAGACTGTCTATGACACAGGGAAAATAATGCAGAGCTCATAATTATTCTTTACATGCCATCTAATCAAATGGTTTCTTAAGGTAGAATCCCACATAAATAACAAAAGCTAATTCCGGAAATGAAATGTGGATTTATCACTGATCCCCTTATCTCTACCATCACCCCTGTAATAAAACATGCTGGAACGTAAGCTTTGGACTCGCTGGTTTGTCCCCCAAATCTCTATTTTCAGTATGTAAGACAGAAGGAATGGGCTATTAAAAGCATAAAACAAAAGACACAGTACAGCCACTAGAGGCCAGCAGAAACCTGCTGAACAACAGCATCTAATCTCCAAAATAGACTGCTCCCTTGTGGGAGATTGTATGACCTCAGAGAGGCTACTAGAGGCTGAAGGCAGAATGACAAGTCAGTTGGGCCATGAAACAGCACATGGAACAGTGCTGTTTTTCAGGATGCAGAAATCAGACAGAGATAGGTAGTAGTGGCCTGCTATTTAAGATAATCTCCCAGTTAAAACTATTTGCAATGCCCAATGATCCCCTCTGCAAGTGATCAGTCCAGCTGGAGCATTCTGGGAAGTGTAGTCCAAGACAAAAATTAGCATATGATCATCACTGGACATTTTGCACAGGTGTTTCACATAGCTGAGCAGGACAATGTAGAGGGTCATCAATAGAGATCGGCACAAATCAAAAAATGGTGTTTCGTTTGTCGTTTGGGGGGTCCGTTTCGGTTCGTTTCTGTTTTTTGTGAATTTTTGCAAAAAAATCATTTTCGTTTTCATTCTTTTCGTTACTGTTTCATTACCATTTATTTCAATTTTTGTGCTTTTTTTTAACTTTTAAAACAGTTCAATGTATTGCCGTAACGAAAACGAAACGGACGACAAAGTTTCTGGTGTTTCTGTTTGTTTCGTTTCATTTTAGAGATAAAATTCGTTTGTCGTTTCATTGTGTAACGAAATGAAACAACGAAAACAGAAATGAAAAATTGTTCGTTTCGTGCCCATCTCTAGTCATCAATAATAATAAAATGTGTCATGTCCCTCAGTACTGGATGTAGAGAAGTGTATATAGCAGGAGCAGCAACCACAAATTTGCAGGCATTAAAGAAGCCATGGATCTTGTGTCTGTAATTCGCTGAGTGTGAAATGCGACCTGTGGCCTACAGCTTGAGACTCAGGGATAAATCATGTCTTGTCAGGGCAGAGTTGTACCATATAAGTCACATCACATTCAACAAATCACCAGCTGAAGATGGTTTATTTAGCTCAGATAAGGGCAACGGGTGGCCCTAGGTCTTCCCACACAGCTCTTCCTTTTCTGCCCCCCTGACCTTATGAGACCCTCCCCTCCCTCCAACCTACCAAAATGAGTCCTCAGGAAAAAAAAGGTGGCTTGTCACTCTTGGGAGCCTCCAGGAACAGCAGTTTACCTTTTAAAGATGTTACAGCATTTCACAATACTTAACATAATGACCTTCTGCGGGCAGCTGACAAAGGTAAATCACCTTTGTTGGTCCTCCTCAAACTTTCAGCGGCCTTTGATCCTGTCAACCACGGTATCCTCCTGGGGAGGCTCTCCAAGTTGGGGATTGGAGGCACTGCTTTTCAGTGGTTCTGCTCCTTCTTGGAGGACTGACCCCAGAGAGTTCAACAGGGGGAGATGACCTCCACCCCTTGGTGCCTCAATTGTGGGGTGCTACAGGGGTTGGTCATCTCTCCCATGCTCTTTAATATCTGTGTGAGACCGCTGGGAGAGGTCGTCAGGAGGTATGGTGTTTCATGCTATCAGTATGCTGATGACACCCAGCTCTATATCTCCTTTTGTCCATCTGCAGTGGATGTGATTCCATCCCTTGAGCACCGTCTGGATGCTGTTCTGGGATGGATGAGAGCAAACAGGTTGAGGTTGAATCTGGGCAAGACAGAGGTCCACCATGTGGGAGTGAACACTGCCGGGGGATTGGGAAGCTTCCTCAGCTTGGGGAGGGGGACTTTTCCTGCCCCGGTGGAGGTGTGCAGTCTGGGTGTCCTTCTGGACCCAGCACTCCTCATGGAGGCCCAGGTGGCATCAGTTGTCTGGTCTGCTCATTTTCAGCTGTGGTGGATTGCCCAGCTGCGCACTTTCCTTGATCCAGGGACCCTCACGACATTGGTCCATGCACTTGTAGTCTCAATATTAGACTACTGTAGCACTCTCTATGTGGGGCTGCCTTTGAAGTTAATGCAAAGGGTCCAGCTAGTGCAGAATACAGCAGCCAGATTGATTATGGGTATAAAAAGAAACCAACATATTACCCCAACTCTGGCCGCATTACACTTGCCACCAATCCAATTCCGCATTGACTTAAAGGTGGGGAAAAATACTCCAAAATAAAATAAAATAAATACAAAGCACTAAACAGTTTGGGCTTGTTATCTGTCAGAATGGCTCCTGCCACAGAGTACTGCCCGTAACACTCGATCCTCTCAGGCAGGCCACTTGAAGGTGCTGACCCCAAAGGGAAGCTTGGAAGACCGCTACTAGGAACCGAGCTTTCTCTGTGGTCGCACCTCGGCTGTGGAACCAGCTGCCCCCCGAGACTGGTTTGGACCCCAAGTTACAAGTTTTAAAAAAACAGCTGGCTGTATAGACGTGCTTTCCCTGACCATTGTTTGTCATCTCACCCATCTCGCTGATCTGGTTTATATTTTAATCTGCCTTTGTTTGTTTTTGTATGCATTTGATTTATTATCTTTGCTTTGTTGTCAGATTTAATTATGTTTGATTGGATAGCTTTTGTTTCAGTTTATACATTTTATATTGTTTAATTTTATTATTCATTGTATTGTTTATGTTCTAATTTTTGTAAATCTCCCAGAGTGACTGTTGGCCAGATGGTGTGGTATAAAAATCAAATAAATAAATAAATAAATAAATAAATAAATAAATAAATAAATATTAACACTTCCCCCAACCTCCAAAAAACACCAATAATTGTAAAAGAGTCATGACCCTCTAGCCACCTTGATTTTGTTTCATTTTGTTTTTTATTTCTCCCCTACCCCACCCCTGGTTTCACATTCATTCCTTTTGCATTTTTCACACTCTCTCCATCCTCTAAAGGGACCACTTGTGACTGAGCAGAATCCCAAAGGCATCCAAAAGGGTCCAGTTCCACCTGTTTTGCCAGTTCCATTTCCAGGAAGACCCAGCTGAAAACAGGAAGCACCAGCACACTACTCAAGGGGAATAACTAAGAATTCTTCCCAACACTGACTCACTGTGGTGTGTGAAGACATCAATAAAGGTAAATCGGAGAATTTAGGCTCCTGGCAATGGGACAAAAGAGTACATTGTCTAAGCCAGGACACCTGTCCCATTCTTATTGCCCCAGGTATCCATATACGGGGACAGACTCCGGCATGCATAACCACAACTTTCACAATCATCTGATTCAGTCTGATACATTCTTTCCTTGGCCTACAGGTTGATACACCAAATATTGTTTTCATATCCAAGCATTTAGGGTAGGATGGACAAAGTCTTCAGATATTGTTAGACTGCCACTCTCAGTGGCTGGACCCAGAACAGCCAAAGGGCGAGAAATGCTTGGAGTTTCAGTCCAATGACCCCTCAAGAGTGACAAGACCACCATGTGATCTAGGGTGTTATGGTCCCAACAGCTCGAGTGATTGTGGTAACCGGAAGGCATGGGCTCATTTCCTCATCACACCACTTGGCTTGCATAATTCCAGACTAGCTCCTTGTCATCATCAACCCCAGAAGTGTCCACACAAATGTTCAGTGCTCAGATTATTTTTCTAAAGGAAAGCATTACCTACAACATATACTGTATGTAATATTCTTAAAAACCTGCCTTGAAGTTTATCATGAAAATGATTCATGCAGGCACCTGAGAATATATATTCCCTCTGTGTATGTGTGTATGCATACAAACAATTTCTATCCTTATAGAAATACCCGAGGAACTGCCTCAAGAAAATGTATCATGTCATTAATAAGCACAAAGCTTTCTGGATGCTGTATAAATACTGAACATATACTACTTTGAGACAAAGATAATGCATTTATTAAAAGATCAACATTTCAAATACTGGTTAATATTAAATCAAGCAAAGTAAGTACAAATTATCCATAACTATTCCTTTTGCTTATAAAACAAAAACAAAAAAACCCTCTTCCATCTGGTTAATAGTTTTCTTGTTGTTGTTTTGAAAGACAAATTTTCTCTGTATCCTAAAAGGAGGAAGAGGTCCATCTGGGGGCTGGCTTCGAACAATGCCGGTGGTCCGCATTACATATTTCTAGTCACAGAAGAAATCAATAGCCTGGAAAACAGGTAAAAATATTACAGTAGATTTTAATTTTACACTTGCTTGATAATACAACAGGCTGCTTTGAGTGCAACAACAACCCACACTTTGTTATCATGTAAATAAGCCTAGTCCCTCTCAGGCTTGCACAATTTCCCCTTTCTGCCAAGGTAGCTATGATGATGACTCTGGATAATATTGTTTCACTTTCTTTTAAAGTGTAGCTATTGTGACATTTGAAACACATTATAATAAATTGTGGCTATAATATGGACAAACCAACTTCAGACCACAATTTATGAGGCTCTAACCCTCATAACCACATGCATGTGCAGGGGGAACCTTTACCTATTTTAACCCTGATAGGTTGCCTATAGTTTACCATGTGGACAGTACACTGAACTGTTAATTCAAACCAGAAAATTCTGATCATAGTCATGCCACAAAAGATGGAGCAGCGAAGGTTGGGAGGTTGTTATTGTTGTTGTTGTTTTCATCATCATCATCGTTGTTTGTTGTTGTTTGTTGTTGTTGTTGTTGTTGTTGTTGTTGTTGTTGTTGTTGTTCCATTAGTCCTATGTCTTAAAACTTCTAATGCAGGGGTGGCCAAACATTTTGTAAGGAGGGCCAGATTTGGTGGCTGAGAATGTGTCAGGGGCTGGTTGCTCCCTGACCCTGCCACCCCACTGCAAGCCCCACCCACTGACCCATAAGTCCCACCCACTGACCCCTTGCAACCCCACCTGCAGGAAGGAAGACAGGGACCAAGGGAGGGAGGGAGGGAGGTGGAAACCAAGAGAGGAAGGAAGGAAGGAAAGTGGGGAACAAGGGAGGGAGGAAAGGAAGAAAGGTGGGGACCAAGGGAGGGAGGGAGGGAGGGAGGTGGGGACCAAAGGAAGCCCAGGGAGCCATGGCCACAGGTTGCCCCTTGGAAGAGGCGATCTGTTTGACCTTGCACCCCCCCAAGCTCCCCAGTGGTGGCAACGGCTCACCCGCCAGTCCACCCTAAAGCTCCTTGGCAGTGGCAGAGGCCTGCTGGCCTGCCCACCCCCACACATCCCCCTGCGGTGCCGGTGGTGGCAGACTGCCCAGCCGCCCGTCCGTCCAAGCTTCCCAGCGGTGTCAGTGTTGGCAGAAGATTTTTTTTTAAAAAAAAAATGGGGCGAAGGAGGGGGAGGGAGGGGCGCGCCAGCCAGCTGTGGACCACTCAGAATGGCCTGACGGGCCGGATTTGGCCCCCGGGCCAGACTTTGGGCAGGCCTGCTCTAATGTATTTGCCTAAGACAGCAAACTTGAACCTAAGCTGGATCAGGTGAAGCCTCCCACAATTGGATCATCTACTGTGTAAGAATATTCCCTCCATACAAGCCGGGCTCAATTCACACTGGTGACTTCACCTTTCTTCTCCCACCCCATTACTTGGACTTGACTCATGACTTGGAACACCCCCCTTTTTTCTTGGGGGAGGGGTTAAAAATACAGATGCAGGACTCAGTACCAGAAATTTAGACTTGGAATTTATACTTAGTACCAAAGAATTGGACTTGGGACTCAGATCCAAAGACTTGCCAACATTCCTGGGAGTCCCTGCAGCTGTCTTTAAGCTAAAGATGGGATCTAATTATGGATATGCAATCAAGTCCTAAGTCACAACTCTGAATCTCTGCCTATAGTCTAAGATTTTACAGCCAGGAACTGGGAGATTTTATTTATTTGTTTTGTTTTCCAGTTCCATCTTAATCCACTAACATAGTGGTGCCCATACTTTGGTCCTCCAGATGTTTTGGACCACAACGCCCACAGTCCTTTGTCATTGGCTTGGAATTCTGGGAGTTGTAACCCAAAACATTTGGAGGGCTGAAGTGTGGACACCCCTGCTGATTAACATGTGCATTGGTGTTCAAAAAGGAGGATGCGTCTACTGAATACGGGCTTCCCCATCATCAGATAAAAGTTGAAGAAGGCAGTGGGGAGAAAGGCCAGATTTGGTCTAACCTGCACCGAGGAATGGGAGGGAAGAAACATAGCCAGAAAAATGAACTGCTTTTTCATGAATTGGTCGACAGCTCAGCTGTTGCAGACCCAGAGGTTGCGAGTTCGATTCTCCACTATGATTCCCCACCAGAGGCTGGACTTAATGATCCATAAGTTCCCTTCCAGCTCCACAGTTCTAAGACAGGTTTCTGTTCCCGATCTCCACTTAGTTGAGAAAAAGACCATGCCTCTTCCAAGCCCTCCAGAGAGGAGGAGTCCTCTTCAGTTTGCCAGAAGCGCTGCCAAAAGAAAATGAAAAGAAGGAGGAGGCACTTCTGCCACTGACATCTTTCAAACCGTCCTGCCATGGAGGCAAGGCTCTGCCTCCTTTTCTGGTTCAGAACTTGGGAGTGGTGGGTTTTTCCCCCCTTTGGACTATCACTCCCCAAATCCCCTGGCCAAGCGGGTGACTTTCCACCTGGTGGAAAGCACAGCGGGTTGGAGGGAATGTTAAGGTCTTGTTTTGCTTCTCAGAGGCATGAGGGCAGAGGGAACAGGTATTTCTTCTCCCCCAAATTGCTGGGCACAGCATCACCCCCAGCTGCAGCTGCCTGGGTGCTGTTTATTTCTTGAGTTCCTACTGGCTGCTGAAGCAGCGAATCTCTCAGAGCAGCTTCCATTGCAATAGAAATAAACACAGTCCTTATCTCTGGTCTTGCAATTTGGGGAGAGGGAGGCACAAAAGGAAAGGGGGGAAGGAGGAAGGAGGTTGCAGGAACTCAAACCTGCTAAGCAACCAAGGGCACTTCTTACCACATGGGAAGCATGCCTGAGGAATAGCCAAGGTCTGTTGACCCAACAGAGGGAACTTTACAATCTTTTAGTGAGGACCAAGACCAAGTTCTGGTTTCAGAGTTCAAATAAGGGTGAAGGAAAAGCAAAGAAGACACTCCTTGGACTTCCCACTAGAAAGGGGAATTACTAACCCACCGCTGGACAATTTAATGGCTTAGGCCTCTGACTGCAGGACCAGAGGTTGATTGTTTGATTTCCCCACTGGGCCGCCTTGACAGGGATTAGGATCCCCAGGGTCCCTTCCAGCTCTGCAGATCTAAGATGACGAGTCTTAGGTAAGATTATTAAGGCAGGAGCTGAGATGGTGGCATGAAGCCCAGGCATGAAACAAGGCAGAAACTCACAACAAGAAGCTGTCTTGCCGAGAAGCACAGTGCCTGCCTTTGTGGCTGGAGGAGTTTTCCCACCTCTCAAGGTACACAGGGATGGAGCCAAGCCAATAAGGAACACATTCAGCAGAGGTACAGTCAATAATTTCCATGAAGCTAAATTGTCACCGAGTAAGCTTAGCAGAAGCATTAAATAGGATCTAGCAGTCAGTACTCTCCCTGCTATGAGCCTTGACAATTAGATTTTGATAACAAAGTAGCACCAATCACTTCCAAATATTCCCGCATCGAGACCCCTACCGTTGTGGCGACTGTCTTGTTCGCTTCCTGAAAGATGTGCTGTTCTGTGACTAAACTCCTGGGGAAATAACCAATGGTGCCCATCTGGTCCTCATAATGTTCTCCATAAACCTGGCAAAACATATCACAGGAATTCAGCATTAAGCACAGCCATGATCGAGCGTCAACCAGCTTCTTTCCACACCAGAAGCTCTAAGTTGTACTGGCTGCCTACAAAAACAGATCTCTATTATTTTTAGAAAATGTCTTTTAAATAGGGTTGGGTGCACTTTGAAAAGCTGTCATTATAACCAGTGCCTTGCATCCTTCAACCCCTGTATATGTGCAGCAGAGGGTTAAACTTCAACTGCTTCTTTGCCTCTGAAAGTGCTCCATGAGAGTAAGAAGAAAAAGCTCTCTGCTGATGCCAGTAAAGATATTTGTTAAACTGTGTTTTATACTACAGGGTTAAAAGTAAAGTGTGAGGGAAATACAGTAGTGCCTACAGCAGAATGGGCTTAATTATGAAGAGAGGTACTAAAGTAGTGTACTTAAATTTTGTTTAAGCAGGAAATGGTTGAGGAGGGTAATGACTGAAGAATTCAAACAACAAAGCTTCTTGGTTCTCTCCTCTCCCTCACAGTGGCACTGTGAAACTTCCAGCACTGGACTTTCCAGAATAATGAAAAGAGGGTGCCATACAGGCATGCCCAAACTTTGGTCCTCCGGATGTTTTGGACCACAACTCCCACAGTCCTTTGCCACTGGCAATCTAAGCTTAGAATTCTGGGAGTTGTGGTCCAAAACATCAGGAGGGCCAAAGTTTGGACATGCCAGGGCCACCATCTTGGATGAACGAATCTTTCCCCTTATGGACAATGCATGACTCTGATATACAGCCCCCTTTATGTGCTGCTTTGAATGCCAAAATGCAAGAGAAGTCAATGCATCATCCACAGACAACTTTCTTCTGATTTATGTTTTCTTTTATTGGAGACACCAAAGCCGTCTCCTCATAGCTTATTTTTTTGCTACTTAAAACAAGAAGAGCCACATCCCTGAACACTAGCAAGAAGCACAGCTAACCTTTCAAAACCAGGTGAATAACTCCTATACTTCATTCTAGTCAAACACACACCTACAATTCTAAATAAATGCAGTGTGGGGGGAGAGACCTCTGCTCACTGTCACTTTTGAGGGAATAAATTGTGGGTCTGGGAGGTGGGACTGAACCTGGGATCCACCAATGTTGCTAAAATCTTCCATAATGGAAGCATTTGGGGGGCCCTCCAGCACTTCAGTCGTTCATCCCACTACAGCTGACAGCTTTACCTTGCTACGGGAGGAGCTAGACCACAACGCATAGCCCTATATCCAATTTTGAGGGGTCTCTTGAATAATTGTTTTTCACAATTTCAATATGTTTTTATTGTGCGAGTAGAAATCTTCTGGAATCCACATTTGTACATATATTGCCACCATGCAGAGTACATTTAACCATTGGAGTCCTAGGGCCCCTCAAGAGAAAAAAAAAAAGAACGGACCTTTAGTCCTTGCATTGTGAGATGGGATGACAGGCTTCCACCTAGTCGACAGCCTTTTTAATGATATGACCTTGGTGGGATGCAGATGTCACAACATTGGCCCTCTTTGGAGAATTAAACTCTTTAGCAGGGCTATTTCTTTACAGTACTGTACATACTGTACTTTCTTAATTAATGGGCTTCATTCTTTCCCAATTAAGCCCATTCCTCAGTCGAGGCCATTCCCCTCACACATTCCCCTTGCCCTTGGAAAGCAATAGACCCTCTTTTTTGTTTCTCCACACCCATGGCTTCATGGCTAGTCAGAACCATGTTGGAAGGAAAGAGATAAATACTAAGTAGGCCTCTAGCTGGACCCAAAACATGGTACAGTATTTGTAAAAGTGTAGTGTGCTAGTATTCCTTGGTGTTTGTTGCTACAAGCAACCAGGGCACTGGAAATTAAAAGGATGGAATAAATATTTAAAATCACTTAAAATGGAAAAATCAGAACATCTCCAAAACAACATGCAAACAAGAAACAAAGAAACATTACTTAACAATACCTAAATACGAGCTGGTAATAGTTATATTATTTTTCAAAGGAATGTTGTTACACACTCGTTGCACTCTCTCACTCTCTCTCTCTCTCTCACACACACACACACACACACACAGAGAGAGAGAGAGAGAGAGAGAGAGAGAGAGAGAGAGAGATGCATTACAAGCAACATTATTTTGAAACTGCAGCTGGGCACCCTTGAAAGGACCCAGCTCTTTCTCTCATCCAGTAGCCTTTTAAGGAGTCTGGGAAACTTCCTCTCCTCTCCATTCCTCTCCTCTCCTCCATATCTCTCTCTCTCTCTCTCTCTCTCTCTCTCAACACTGAAAATAATACTCAAGAATGGAGGCACTGGTTCATGAATCTTACACTTCCAGCCCAGAATTCTCCAGCTTCTTTTTCTTTCACTAGTTTTGCATATACGTAGACCAATTGCCCCTTCTTAATATTAATGAATCTGCAGTCAGGTGCATTGTAGTCATCTTCTGCTCTTGCCAAGGAAAGAGCATCTGTAAATAAATAAATAAATCCAAATGTAACTGGGTGAAACTGTCGATGCAACCATGTTTCATATAATTACTGCCTATTTTTAGCATCCCGAGGTCCAACACCCTTAAAGCCCAGAGGGCTTAGACATCACTTCCACTTGAGACAAAAGACTTAAATAACTTTGGGATATGTCAACTGCCAAGTGTCAAAATGGTTCGGAAGTCTTAACACCACACTGTGGCTTGCATTTAGATGGGACAAACTGACAAACAGACAAAAAGACTTACATAAACACTCTTCGTCAGCGCAGAGTTTCTTGCTGGCAAGCTTGTCCATAAAAATGCCCTTCACAGTTGGAAAAGCAAGTCCAAGACACAGCAGAAAAGTCAGTGAACCAGCCGTGTGTGGCATTTTCTTTGCTGGCCTTCTCTTTCGCAAGCACCTCATTCTTTCTAGCGTAGTTAAAAGGTAGGCTGAGGGAGGGCTCTCTTTTATAGAAAAACAGGAACACACTGAGGAGGGGCGGGGAGGACAACCCCTCTGGCCAATGGGAAGTAACGAGGACCACATTCCATCACTTGACAAGAGCTGTAGAATCACAGCAGGCAACTTGTGCTTGATTCACGAGTTGTCCTAAATTGTACCTCTAACATTACACCAAGCAAATTTTGCATAAGCATGAAAAAAATCCATCGATTATATATGTTGCCTCATTCTCCCGGGGCTTGCTGAAACTGTGGTAGCACAAGGAACCCTTTGTCAGTCACTGATGAGGGAAGGAGGGACGGAGGGAGGGAATGGCAGAACAGCATTGCCAAGGAAAGCTGAGCTTAGGAGCAACTCAAAGGCAGCAAAGTATAGAATCATAGAGTTGGAAGAGACCTCAAGAGCCATCCAGTCCAACCCCCTGCCATGCAGGAACCTCCATCAAAGTATTCCCGACAGATGGCCATCCAGCCTCTGCTTAAAAACCTCCAAAGAAGGAGACTTCACAATCCTCTGTGGCAGCATATTCCACTGCCGAATAGCTCTAAGTTCTTCCTAACGTTTAAATCGAATCTCTTTTCCTGTAGTTTGAAACCAGAACAGGATGCAACTGAATCCTCAAATGATGGGGTTGTTTCACACTGGTGCCTGATCTCCCTCTCAAGGTCAATGGCAACGATGACAAAGATAATGACACCGAAAAAGAAAAAATGAACAACTTATTTTTTCCAGATTCAGGATGGCATACCCTAGTAGTTGAAAAACTCAAAAGGTTTGAATATTATTTACCATAATTCCTTGTTCTCAGTACTTGAACATGTCTTAATTGTACTGGACTGTATATTATATTATCCCTCATTAATGTAATTATCCCTCATTAATGTAGGCCGATTTGGGTCCTTTTCCAAGGAGAAATGTGGGGTAAAAGTACTCTTCAAATAAATAAATAAATAAATACAAGTCCTGCGAAGAACATGTTGCAGAGATGATCTATCAACATCAATGACAATATCTAGAGAATATAAAAATTGTAGCCTGCTATCAAAAACAGGACAGATAAATCATTTTGCCAGAGATCATTCTACACAATGGGGGGAAAGAATCTAAACGCTCCCCTCCCATCACACACTAGACATGAGCCTATCTCAGAGTTCCTTCAGAATACTCATAGTGGGTGGCATTGGTTTTATGCCACCAAGTCACTCCTAGCTCATAGAGGTCCTAACAGGATTTTCTAAGTATGCGAGACATTTGAAGAGTTGTTTTATCATGGCCACACAAAGACACACAGTGCACTTCCCTGGCCAGCAGAGCTATCAACCACCAGAGGTCATCTGGGCCCTGGCCTAATATTCTGCCCACTATACCGTTTTGGCTCTTCACTGAACATTTAGGTACTGCCTGTAACTGAGCGGACAGGTGTCTGGGGCTGGTAGCTGCCATAAGCCCTAGCCAATGAAGCTAGCTGGCACTGGCCACGGTTAAGGAAAGCAACCGGATGTCCATCGTGGTCCAGCCCTACATTATATAGTACGAATCAAGCATACAAGCCTGGATTCAGCACCCTCCCTCTTCATTTGGTTGGCTCAGAGATCCCATCAGGGGAGGGAATCCCAAAGACAGAAATGGAGGTGACCTTCACCAATTCCCATGTGGAAACCCTAAAATATGGCTCCAAACAGTTAGAGAAAACCCTAAGAAATAGTATGGGAAATGTAGTGGCAAGGATGAAAAAGTTGTAAGGCTTGATTGGGAGCTATGGCTCATGTTCTAGCAACCAAGGCCTCCACTAGGGAATGGGTGAATGGAAGGAAGGGTAGTTCTAAATCAACATCATTGCATTTAAATTTTGCTTTCCGGCTTTGGTTCTCAAATTAGATTATGGTCAATCTACAAAAAGAAAAACAGTGAAATGAAGAAACCTCAGACACCCTTCCAACTTGAGTTTGATTAAGCCTCATGAGAATTCATTGCACCTCTGGTTGGAGCCCAGGCAGGATATCAAGTTTTAAAGAGTAACATCAACAAATAAATGTTTCAGAAGCTGTGCCTTGATTTTCATGCTAACTCTGTATGGTGTGTTGGATGGCAGCATAATACCCTTTATGGTTGTATTTTTGCTATAGTTGGCTCATCACTCTGGGTTTTTAGGTAGGCAGGAGATTAATAATAAATAATGACAGCAGTGTTGTGGTGGTGGTAAGGATGGTAATATAGACTTGTTTTTGAAAGCTCTTTTAGTCTCTGGCAGTTGATTCATTTGACCGGCTCTAGAGTTTTCCCAGGGGCTGATGCTTCTGCAGATGGACTTGGGGGTGGCGAGCAATAAGTCTAACCACCAATATGCAGTAGCTATGTTGACTTTTGGAGCACCCACTCTGGGCATCATTCCTTCTACACAAATTAATGAACCCATTTCAAAATTAAGAACCATCTACTGTTAATATTCGCTTTTTGTCCTCCCACTTTCCCCATTGGAGATGCTGGGATGCACCATCAAGGGCAAAAGGAAGGAAAGTGAACATAATGCGCCAGAACACGAATGCTGCTGGATTTAGATGGAATCAACATTTCAGGGTGAGGATAAGTTATTAGGTTACGTAGCCCATTTGACACACATTTATCTTATTTACTAGACATAGAAAAGTACCACTTCCAATACTAATCCCTTGGGCTGGCATACAATGGATATATTAACACTTCACAAAAAAAATCCAAGAAACAAAGGAATAAAGGCCTGCTATAAAATGTCCATGTGGCTTGAACATTAAAGAACAGGCATTAATCACCAGGAACTTGACAAAACAGGACAGTCTCTATTGCTCCTCTCAAGGAAAAACCACCAACCTGTCTCACCTCTTCCAAATCAAGTGGTTGCAGTAGGAAAAAGCATTGTATGGAATATCTATCAATTTAGCCTTCCTAGACAGGACAATGAACAAGCTTCCAATGAAGACCTGGGGTTCATAAAGAAGGAAGCCGGTCTTCAGCCTGCTAACTGGTTAAGCAAAAAACAGACCTTGCTAATTGTCCCCGGAAACAAACTGGAGACTGATGAAGTAGTTCTTAGACTTGCATGATACGGTCTGATATGTTCTACCACTGAGACAAGTCCCCTCTCCCCCATAGCTGGGCAACTTGAACATGCCCAGAGACCATATGTGTTCTACTAGGACCTCCCATGGGACACTCAAACCTCCCTCCTCTTGCAAATTATAGGAGCAAATTACAGTGCCACATAAATTTGCTTGCTCAATTGGGTCCTTGCCAGTCTCCCACCACCATTCAGAAACATCACTATTCCCCAGAATTTGGGGGCGCCCCTTGAGGAGATCACAAAAGCAGCCTTCAGGGATGCTTGCTGACATGATTTGCACTTGATAGTCTAACTCAGTGATGGCGAGTCTTTTAGGACCGAGTGCCCAAACTGCAATGCAAAATCCATTTATTTTTCGAAAAATGCCAATACAGCAATTTAACCTGAATACAGTGGCACCCCATGTTACAAATGCTTTGGGTGCTAGCCTTCAGGAAAGCGAGGATCGAAGAGCAGGCTTTTGAATTTCTTATGGCAACAGCACTCTCACTGTGGCCATATGAAATTCAAAAACCTGCACTTCGATCCTTGCTTTCCCAAAGTGTAGCACCTGTCTGCCTCTCTGCCCTGGGCAGATAGGCGGATGGGGTGCTACACCATCAGGAAATCCAGGGGGGAGTGGTGGCAGGTTGTGAGCTCCTTTGTAGCCCCAGTTTACTCTCCAGCCATGCAGCTCTGGGCATTCCAAAAAGTGGTGTGGCTGGAGAGTAAGCTGAGGCTACAAAGGACCCCACAAACCGCTGCCTCCCATTTGCCTGGCTCTCTGTACAGCTGTTTCAAGACCACCAAAATGGCTTTGTGAAGAGAGCCGGGCAAAGGGGAGGGAGAAGTCTGTGGACTCCTTCGTAGCCCCAGCTCACTTTCCAGCCACACTGCTTTTGGGAGGCGCTGAAGAATAAACTGGGGCCACAAAGGAGCCCACAAGCCACTGCCTCCCCTTCGCCTGGCTCTCTTCATGGAGACATTTTGAGACCAAAATGGCTCTGTGAAGAGAGCCAGGCGAAGGGGAGGCAATGGTTTGTGGGCTCCTTTGTAGCCCGTTTTCTTTCCAGCCATGATGCTTTTGGGGTGCCCAGAGTGGCAT
This sequence comes from Phrynocephalus versicolor, assembly GCA_023846285.1. Classification (NCBI taxonomy): domain Eukaryota; kingdom Metazoa; phylum Chordata; class Lepidosauria; order Squamata; family Agamidae; genus Phrynocephalus; species Phrynocephalus versicolor. Next base: position 21,958,982 of record JAHTLZ010000074.1, on the reverse strand, counting down.
GGCTAGAGAGTAAACTGGAGCTATGAAGGAGTCCACAAACCACTGCCTCCTGTTCACCTGCATCTCTGCACGGAGCACAGTGGTGTGCTCAAAGAGGAGGGGGAAATGCCATGGCTGAGGGGGCAAGGTTGCGTGCCCACAGAAAGGGCTCCATGTGCCACTTTTGGCACCTGTGCCATAGATTTGCCAACACTGGTCTAACTGCTGCATTTTCTGCTAGCTCTTCTTTCTCAGCACTTTGCAAGGATCACACCTTTTGTTATATAAATGAAGATTTTTACTGCATAAATAGTGTCCCAATATGGCAGATACAGAGGGATAGTATAAAATCAAAAGTGCAGAAACTTTGGACATCAGTGTTCTAGGCTTCAACTACCAAGTCTCAGCAAGTACAGCTTATAGTAAGTGGTTATAAAACTTGGGGTCTAAGATATTTAAGATTCCCCAGCCCACCCTTATTTCATATGATTCTGGAAATGTTTCTACACAACATTCTGCAGTTCTTTCAGGAGCTTACTCAAAAGCAACACCTCGGTAGTAGGTGCATATTTCAACTAGAAAACTGCATGCACATTTAAGTTTTCACTCAGTTCCCAGGGAACGGACCATTTTGAAATGTACTTACATAATTACAGAGATGTAGGGTTGAAATTTTCTAATGTTATATTTTTCAATGGATAATTCCCCCTCTATCACACACACACACACACACACACACACACACACAGAGGGTGAACAGCAACTGTTAAGCATATGCAGGTCAGAACAAGCATGTTGGCCAAGCCGTTTGAGAGAGGTGGACAAACAGGAACTCTCTGGACCCTGTAAGAGCACAACCCCGGCAGCCCCAGCGACTGTCTCTTAACAAGCAATAAAGGATCACACCAGTTGCAGTCAAACAATAGACCAGTGGTTCCCAAACTAGGGGTCGGGACCCCTTTGGGGGTAAAACAACCATTTCATAGAGGGCACCATGAGCCAGTGAAGAAAAGGGCACAAATGGCTTGAGTCTGGAGGAGGAGGGGGAGAAAGGGGGGAAAGAATGGGTTACAGCTTGATCGGTTGGAGGGGATGTCAGTCAATGGCACTGGAAGCAAGGCAAGGGGCCACCACAACATGAGGAACTGTATCAAAGGGTCACAGTATTAGGAGGTTTAAGGACCACTGCAATAGACAAAGGGACACACATTGCCTGCTCCAGGTTTAAATTCTCTTCTTTTCTCATGTGTTGTGGTCTCAATCTTCTTTGGGCTCCTCCATTACCATTCAGCGATCATTTCATATTGCACACGACCACTTGTGTGTGCGCGCACGTATGGACTGTTGTGAGATGTTTCCAAATGAAACATTGACAGTTTCCAAAACAACATTAACAAACTACAGTACTCCACTGAACATGGGATAACAGAAAAATACTCCATGCAAATTAAACTGCCAATAGATCGGCTGCAACTCTTTAGTTATGAAACCTAAAAAAAAAAGTATTCTTTCAGGTGTAGTCTCTCTTTTTTGGTGCTAAATATGAGGGAAGGGCATGCTATTCTCTTTACATTACAATTATTCCATTAAAATAATTTCAACTTGAAGCTCTGAATGTGTTTGAATACATAATAATTATACCATGCTAACCCCCCTCCTCAATTTCATATGCAAGAACAACAAATATGCATTCACTGCTTCAGACAGCGCAGGGGGTAGGGACCCGTGGCCTTTAGACACCGTTGAACTGTTGTTACCACCAATGCCTGACCCCTGGCCATGCTGGTTGAGGATGTTAAGAACTGGGTCCCAGTAAGCTCTGAAAGGCCACAGCTTCCATGTCCTTATTCTATACAATACAAATATATGAAATTAATTCCACTGCAGGTGGTGCCAAATTCATAGAGATTCCATGTGAGTTAGAGTGGTTAACACCTGGCCATCTAAATAAGTTAAGAGTACACTTCTAATAGTCTCTTAAACTTGGCCATGACAGTGATGACTGATGTTTTACATCAACCCATCTACAGATGCAAAGTTTATGCACATACAAAGAGGGCCCATATGCAAATACAACAAAGCCTATCCACTAAGACCTGGGATCAATACTATAACTTGTTTATTCAGGGCCATTCTATTCATGTTTATGTTCCCGATGCAAACAGATAAAAAGGAAAGTTCTTCTTCGTCGTCTTCTTCTTCTGAATTGCATACAAGTGGGTTTTGAGTGAACTGCCCAGTGACATTCAAAACAGTTACAACCTCATAGATCTTTTCAGGCTTGCACATTATCAAGCTGGGATTGAAACCCATTTTTCTGTCAAGAGCTGCATTCCTTCAGAGATAATTTACCAGGGGCCACTCCAGCTGCACACAAAATTTATGACAACAGCAGAAGCAGATCTAGAGACAAAACTGGGAAGGGCACCTTCTTCAGCCTGGCCCAGCAGAGTGCCAGGAGAGACCGATCTTTCTCAAGGTCTTAAGTGAACATTTGGTATCACTCATGCCCAGCTGAAAGTATAGCTCCTTTCATAGAATGTGCATGCATTATAAATTAGTCGTCATTCCTTGTGTACCCAATTCCTAGTACATTTTTGAATGGCAAAACCATAAACAATTGGGACAAAAATACTGTGCCTTAGAGTCTCCAATTTTAAGAAACAAAATGCAGTTTTATTATTCCATAAACATTTTTTCTTAATGAGAACTTTACTTTGAAGAACTTAAGGTCACAGCATATAAAACAGACCTACACCCATCAACCAAACTTGACCAGGTTCTGCTTGAGCAGTTACCATTGCCCAAAATGTATGCAAAATTCCTTTAAAGTTCTTTTCTCAAATATAAGGAACAACACTTTTGTCTCGCAAAAGAAAAAAACCTTGCAACATGTTCAAGTATAGCAAAAAAAAGTGAGCAAGTCCTTGAAGGCATCTCCTTGACTCCCGTTACTTCTTGGAATAAGTGATTTTCATGGCATGCGAGGGAGTGATCTTAAATCCCTGGAGAGCATCCCGAGCAGCTCCTGCCTGCCCTTCATTTTCAAACTCCACAAACGCAATGTCATGCCTGCCCGGCACCAGCCGTACTTCTTTGAAACCAGGGAACCTTGAAAGAGAAAGAGAAATGTATCACTTGAAAGTTAGGGAGCTCTCCGTACTCTTCGCCTCAACATTCATAATTTGGCCAAGGGAGGGATTCCTTTGCAACACAGCAGAAAAATCGAGCCCTGGAGTCAAAGGAATTGCCAGCCTGAGTCTAAAACAAAGCTTCTTGAACTCTTTTTTTCAATGAATTTCCATTCAACAAAACAACTCACAGAATGGAATTGCTTCCAATCCGTCCTGCTGATTTAAGTGAGCACAATTCCCTCCCTTACAAACACAAGAAGCTGCTGTAGACCATGGGAGACTTCAACCCATCCAGTCCAGGTCACGGGCAGAGTCCCGGGTTCCAAGACTCACCTATTCCACCCTAGGATCTTGGAGAGCTGACCCAACTGCTCAAAGCATTATTCTTTCTTTAAAAAAATAAAGCCTCCTGGGGGCAAAAAGGGGTTTAAAAATAATTCATAAAATTAGGAGGAGGGTCCGTGGAGACAAGACCCCCAAAACAGGACAAAACTGCCACCAATGCTGGAAGAAAAATGAGACTTTTGTGGCAACTAAAACAACCCCTAAAATATTAGGTTATGCAAAGTGCTGGGCATCATATTTTGCCTACCATCCAATTTAGCCCAATACTTTTAACACCCTTCCAGTCTTTTGGGGAAGGTTCCTTCCCTTATTCAAATGAAGATGCCAAACATTAAACGTGGGACCTTCTGTATAGTTTGTGAGCTCTGCTCCTGAGCTATGGTTCCTCTCAGTCACTGATTAAGATACCTTTATTATTACAGTGTTTATTTGATTTATATACCGCGCCATCTGCGCAAAGGTCACAAAGGTTACTTAAGCTTTACCTATTTTCTGTCTTTTAAAAATGATGTCATTGGATTATAACACTCCGACATGAATGCTGCTGTTCCTAATGACTGAAGTCTCGGTGCAAACATGAACTCTCCCAGCTTAATCGAAGGGATGAGAACTGCCGGAGAGCTCAGTGGCTTAAGTCTCTGGCTACAAAGCTAAAGGTTAGCGGTTTGATTCCTCACTGGGCCTCCTTGTCAACGTCTGAACTCAATGATCCATAAGGTCCTTACAGCTCTGCCATTCTAAAGTGGTGACGACTAACTTAATATAGACCAAGAAAGTAGAACAGAAAAAAATGATGGGGCCCTTTGTTCAGATGTCCTTTAGGGTGGTCAACACACACATGAAAAGGCATGGTGCTGTATCCCTCGCCCTCCCATACTTAAAGGACAGAACATCTCACAGGAGAGTCTAACTCCATCTCTAGACTCCCATGTGGATTAAGACGTGGGAATAATCCTGAGCTTAGCTCAAATGATGGAGCCTGCATTGTCCCAATTCCTATACCTCTAGTCTAGCACAAAAACATGCAATTAATAGTGCAGGAAGCCACCACCGGGGACAGAAGGCCAGAAGATGATGTCCTTTCATTTTTCCTCGAGTAAAGCATAACAGCCCACTCCCATGAGGTTCAATATGTAGACAGTCCCACTGAGGCACACTCCCAATTACAAATACACAGAGTTTTAGCTGACATGTCACAGGCAATCATACACATTTCAAGATGAACTTACTGATTAAACAGCATTGACAACATCATTTCATTGGTCTCTTCCGGCAAATTGTTCAGGAAAAGGATATAGTTCGGTGGATTATCAGGTACCTGCCACAAAAACAATGAACAGTACAACAAATAACTTTGTTTTCATATCTACACACTTTTACAATGGATCTATGAGCATTTATAGGCACTGATGTCCAAAACTGCTGCTACTTCTGTCCTTGATAAAAGCATTGCACTGGAAACTGTGCAAACAGCCATCAAATGTTCTAGATTTGAGTATCATCTGTAGACTGAGTTTTTTTACTAAGAACTCTAACATTTAAACGTGGAATCCACACTCACTTTTATCCTCCAAAACACCCTGGTGATTAGTACACTAGGCTCTGATCTGCTGTTTGTCAGAACAGCAGTATCTTCTGGATAACCCAATAGAATAAATATTCAGGTTGTGCTGCACTTTATGTTATCCTTATGTTATCAGAATAATAACGGCTAAAACAGAAATAGAATGCTAAGATTTTATTGCTAATTTTGGACTCATCTGTCATGCATGGTAATAAAGGGGATAATATTTAACACAATCACTGGTTTATCATTTATAAATACGGGTTGCTCAAAGAGGAAATGCATTTAATTGTGCATTACTGTAAAAACCGAAGCATCAATCTGAAAGGCACTGATTTGAACTGAACACGCCAGTAAGAATTACCTGCTGATTCTGTGATGAGTTCGCTTGGGCTGGATTCTGGTTTGTTGCCTATCAACAAGGAAAACGGAAATGTTATCATAATGCATCCAGATGCAAAGTATTAAAAGGGCTTATGTATCCCAGCTGAGCTACAACAGGCCTAAACTGATAAATCAAAAGCACATTCAGGAGGTTTCAAAAAGCAATCAAGCACTGCAGTTCCTCAGAAAGCACAAAACTCAGGTAGCTCCTCATTTACCAGCAGGCGCTGGAGTTCTTCTCCTGTTCTGACTGTATTATATAAACAAAATTGAATGCATATTTTAGAGGTACAGAAGAGTTGGAAGACAGTATAACAAATAAGACAAATCCCTAAAACTCTGTGCAATAAACTAAAGGCCTGAATTCCTTAAATACTTTTCTTCTGGCAACATCAACAAGGCCCAACAATATCCAAATGGGTCACATCTGGGGATTTATTTTCTCAACCTTCTCTTATGTAGGTAACATGGCCCCAATTCAAAAAGGTCCAAGATATGACCATGGAAAAGGCTTTTCTTATCTTTTTTTGCTAACTTCAAATCCATGGAGCTCTACAATACAAGAAACGCCGTTTTAAAAGGGGTAGCCATGTTAGTCTGTGCAAGTGTATCAGGCAAAATGGAAGCAGTGGCGTAACTGCAAAACTAATTTATCGGCAGCATCTAAAGTTCAAGTTTTTAAAATGGAATTCCGCCAAAAGTCACACTCTTGTGTTGCTGTTTTTCTATTCTGTTCTTGTTCAAAACATGGAAAGCTCAACAAAACTTTTTTAAAAACCTGTTTTGTTTTGTATGCATCCCAATATGATTATCCTGTCACTGGATCGTGGCTAACTCAGTGGTTTAGGAATCTGGCTGCAAAGCCAGGAGTTGGGAGTTCCAATTCCCCAGGGTGCCTCCGGTGAGCACCGCCAGTCTGTGTGGCCTTGGACAAGTTGCCCTGTCCCAGGGAAGGGAATGATAAGCCACCTCTGAGTGCCACCTTCCTGGGAAACCTCAAAAAGGGCTTCCATAAGATAAAACTGGCTGGACGACACATTCTTACGATTAGATAATACACATACCATAAGCAAACATCAGCTTCAGAGGATTGATTTCCCTAACCAGTTACATATACAGTGGACCCTTGCATAACAAACTGTATAACATAAAATCTGTATGACATAAAAAATTCTGGAGATAGGGGAAATTTGCTTAACAGAATAATCTATGGGGCGAATCCGTACAACATAAAAATGGTCGCAATTAGGGATTACTCTGTTTCCTATGCATTCCTATGGGAAATTTGTATAAAGGATAATTTGCTTAATATAATTTCATTTGGAACAAATTAATTCCTTTCTACAAGGTACCACTGTATAATGAAAAACCTAAACAAGCCTAAATCTCTTTACAGGTGTAGCTCACCTGATTTGGCTTTTTGTTTGCAGCATTGGCAGACTGTTCCAAGGACTTGCTCTTCTTTTTCTCTTTTTTCTTCTCTTTATCAGCAAATGTCCCACGCATTTTAGAAATGACATCCGAATCTGTTTTTGCATACTGAATGCGCTGTTCAAAACAGAAGATTCTGTTCAGCACATATTTCTACCAGATGATCAAGAACAAACTAAGGGGGGGGGGGGAATGGACATAAGTTCCAGATATGCACTTAACCCTTGAATGAAGCCCCCCCTTGTGTATGAAAACTCACGAGGGACTCAAGCTGAACTAAGCCCTCTTTTGTGACGTTTACTGGGCAGAACAACAGTTGGAGGCATCTGCCTGGAGATGGACAATAACATCCTTAAAACAGTGCAGCTGACCTTACTTTCCCAACTCTAATGGCATGCACCTCGTGACAGCACCAATTTGCCCGTCAAAACCAAAGGAAGAGGGATGGGCAAGGCACAATAGAGCAGCTATAAACTGTTTTTTTCCACTATGTATTCCCATCAAGGTGTATCAGTACAGATTCTATGAGGATTTCAAAATATTATCTAAAATTAGATTGACTAAAACTTGAATTTTCTCTCAATCTTGGGAGGTTTCGGAAAGATGACAAATGTTTAGAAGTTAGACACAATTATAGTTGGCCATTGAGAACAAGTGATTTGCAGCTTTCTTAACTCACCTCAATAAAAATACATGATTTTTTTTAAAAATCCACACAGGTGGAAAAAGCTTCTCCTTTGAATGAGTAGTTTTGTAACAATGGAAACAAAACTTATAGTACATTTCCCTTATCTATAATGGAATTCCACTTAATGTAATGGGACATACCCTTCAGAAAAGTATATACAGAAGGGATGGTGGAGCCATGCACTAACTTTACCTATTCTCAGAATCTGCCAAAGGATTCACACACACTGAATGCTGGATGGTACCGTAATTGAGCAGGAGTACTTTTATACTTTTATAGTGAAAGAGGAGAGTGAAAAAAAAATGGGCTGAAGCTCAACATCAAAAAAACTAAGATCATGGCCATCAGTCCCATCACCTTCTGACAAACAGAAGGGGAAGAAATGGAGGCAATGACAGAGTTTATTTTCTTGGGCTCCTTGATCACTGCAGATGGCGACTGCAGCAACGAAATTAAAAGACACCTGCTTCTTGGGAGGAAAGCAATGGCAAACCTAGGTAGCATCCTAAAGAGCAGAGACATCACTTTGCCAACTGAGGTCAGGATAGTCAAAGCTATGGTTTTTCCAGTAGTGATGTATGGAAGTGGGAGCTGGACTATAAAGAAGGCTGATCGCTGCAGAATCGATGCTTTTGAGCTGTGGTGCTGGAGGAAAGTCTTGAGAGTCCCCTGGACTGCAAGGAGATCAAACCTATCCATCCTGAAAGAAATCAACCCTGAATGTTCACTGGAAGGGCAGATTTTGAAGCTGAGGCTCCAGTACTTTGGCCATCTCATGAGGAGAGAGGAGTCCTTGGAAAAGTCCCTGATGTTGGGAAAGATTGAAGGCAAAAGGAAAAGGGGATGGCAGAGAATGAAATTGTTGGACGGTGTCCTCGATGCAACCAATATGAATTTGACCAAACTCTGGGAGGCAGTGAAAGACAGGGAGGCCTGGCGAGCTCTGGTCCATGGGGTCACAAAGAGTCGGACACAACTGAACGACTGAACGACAACAACTTTTATACTGTGTGCCTTACACAGAACATGTGCTTTGTTTTAAGAAGACTCACATTTCCTGGGCGCTTCTAGGAGGTTGACTTCAAACAGGGACTCTGCTTGCTTCGCATCACATTTTAATTAAAAAATCCTGCTTAAAATATTCCTGCAAATGGGTTGAGGTGGTGGTGGAAAGTTACAAAAATGGCGGGGAAGGCAAATGATTTTTGCTTTAATCTACCCTTCAGCAATTCCTTTTCTGGCAGACTGCTATCACATAGTCAAGGAGAATGATTAGAATACTTTCTGTTCTGTCAGCAGCAGGCATGATGAGACAGCAACGACAAGACTTGGTAGCAGGGTAAGTACATGATAAAACAAAAAAGGATGAACCAAAGACTGGAACCTTTCAAGATCACCCTGTTATTGTACTCTTGTTGAGTTTTGCCGTAGAACTGAAAACTTACCATTGGTTTACCATAAAATGGGAAACCTTGTAGCTGTCGTAAGGCATTGGTGGATGATCCAAGCTCTTTAAATATGACAAAGGCCTGTCCTCTCATTTTCATTGTTTTTAGAGCCACAATGTCCACAACGTGGCCAAATTGCGAAAACAGTGCGTATAAAGACCTTTTCAATTCTGTTAAGATAAATAAAAATAAAATTATATGAGTTCTATGTACTAGCTTCCAAGAAGCCATCTTGCCTTCAAGGCCACCAAAGTGCAATCAGGCTGAGAAACAACACTTGCTTAAGCAGTGAATTTTCTTACCCCATATGGATGGACACTGGAAGCCACATGCCAGTCATATGGCTTAAGTTGCTATCTAATCCAAAGTTGTGTTAAATATCAACTACTTGTAGTCCATTTCTTTTCTCATATAAATTACCTCATTGTTTCACTCACTGGGTCATTTGTCCCTCACTACAAAATTATATTTACAATATACTGCATGCATGTCTAAAAATATTTGCCTTTTTTTCAACTCAAACTACCAGAACAATAAACAATTTATCTCCATACCTTCTTTTTTAATTTTGTCATTCACATTATTTATATAAAGCGTATGGTTTGGTCGAATATCCATTGTCTACCTCCCAGAGATGTGACCTGGAAAGAGAAGTAAATTATTAAGCACATTTATCCTCCCCATCGTTCTCTGATAGAGATAGAAAACAAGCGACTGACCCCATTCAGCTGTTATAAGTCAACAAACATTGAAATCTCCAGTCCTCCCAGTCCATCATCACCTAGCACTGCTAATCTTGATTTCAATTTAATTTCAGCAACACCTTCCTGTTTTTCTCCAGGTGAAGTTTTTGGGAACCTCAGGATGGAGAAGCATATAATATCTGAAAATCACCACCTGTCGTCCCAGGGCCAGATGCCTATCCTGCAGTAATTTTTCCAACATTAAAGGAGCTAGAGCACTGAAAGCTGTCAGCTACACAGTGGGCAGGTCAGGGGTTCGAATCCTGGGTGCCATGCAGTGGAGCAAGCTCCCGCTGATAACCGCAGCTCCTGCCAACCTAGCAGTTTGAAAGCATGTAAATGCAAGTAGATAAATAAGTACTGCCGTAAAAAGCAGGAAAGTAAAACAGCGTTTCCTTGCAGCCACGCTGGCCACGGGGCCATGGACTTGCACAACACTGGCTCTTCGGCTTGAATACGGAGATGAACACCGCCCCTAGAGTCGGACACGACTAGCATGCATGTGTGTGTGTGTGGGGGGGACCTTTACCTTCTAGCCTGAACCTGAAAGGAGGACAAGGAGGTCTTAAACTAAACTAAAGCAACAAGTACCGTCACTGGCGAACCCCATCTTCCCCGTTTTACACCGTGGATGGAGCAGCCAATACACGTAGAAGCTAAAAAAAACCAATGAGTAACAGAGTTCCACTTCAATCTTTAAATTTTAAAACAAAAAGTGAAACCCCAGTGACTGGGGGCCACCTCCCTCTCTCTGAGCGGGTCATCCAGGTGTTCTTGGACTACAAAGCCCGGAAGCCTCCACGGCTAGTTCAGCTGGCCAGGACTTCTGGGAGTCGTAGTCCAAGAACAACCTCGGTTCCCCAAGATTGGGCGCCACGGAGAGCGTCAGGAGGCTAAAGAGCCGCTCCCGCCCCCCCCCCCCCCCCCCCCAAGACAGAAAGAGAGAGAGAGAGAGAGACCCACTCCTGACACTCCTGTCGGGAAAGGCGACGGGCAGCCAAGAGCCAGAGAGAGACGGGCGACACTCGCGCACCCCCGGGGCCGCTCCGTTCATCCAACGCGCAGACCGCCAGCTCGTCGCTCCACCTCCTTCCTTCCGTTTCCGGCCGGGCCCCCAAAAGATCAGGGAGAGCCACAGTCGTGGCACATACACTTCCGGTAGTCCTTCGGCGGGCAAGACGCGTTCTCTTTCTACCGGTCTTGGTGCCATAGAGTGGCCGGCGATAGAGCGCCCCTAAGATAGCGGTGAGGAATGTACCGTATTCCCAGGAATGCACCATAGAGTTAAGGAGGAAAGAACTACAACTTAAACTTCAGGTAAAGGGGAAAAAAAAGGGAGAGTCGACATCGGTCGTCGTCATACCCGCTGAGGAGGCCAAGGAAGGTTTCCGGTTTTTCCCTCAGCGACAAATGCTGGCTGCGTTACTTCTGCAGCTAAAGCAGCGACCAGTTCGATCTTCGATTGGAAAGTGGGACTCCGGGCTTCTCCCGCAAACAAGGCAACGGAATCGATCGCAGAGTCCTCGATGGGCGAGGTCGCCGCACCACGAGCACCTCCTCCAGGATCAGTCGGTGTCGAGTGCCTCCGCTTTGGGAGAGCAACTGCGCATGCTCGTAGAGTCCAGTAGACTTTGACTGTTCCTCCTCCCCCCCCGCTTTTTTTTTTAAGTCCAGGACCATTAATGGTTGTTTCGTTCCCCCAAGTGAAGAGTGGCCGATGGGGATCCCTTGCCAGGCTTTTCTCATTACAAAGCACTCCAAAGTAACCGCCCGTTCCTTTCGTAACTTCATATATAGTTAAATATTCCAGGACACAACGAAGGAAGCTTCGTTGGGGGGGGGGGACGCCTTTGAGCAGTGGTTGCCAAATTTTTGACCTCACCTATTTCAGATGTAGAAATAGCCCTGTTAGTCTGTGGAAGCACTGAAGGTAAAATCAAAATAAAACAAATTAAAAAGAGAGAAACATAGTTGCAAGACTGGCATTGTGAGCTTGCGTGGATAACTCCCTTATTATTTTATAATCCAGTTTCCAGCAGGCCCAGACAGCAAAGCCTCTGGTCAGGCATTTGTAGAGCTGAAGGTCTCAACATCTAGCAGGTGAAAGACTGAGAGCAGTTGGGTTGGAGTTTAAGCAGTCCATAGGGTCTGGGTGGGAGATAATTGTGCATCAGGAAATACATAACTTACTCCACAACAAATTTGTTGAGTTTTGCTCTTTTGGAAGCAGGGTAACAAACACTTCAGGAAGGCTTCCGAAACAAAGTTTCAATTACATTGAATAAGTATGTAACTCTGATTTCAATCATTTACAGTGGTACCTTGTATAAAGGAATTAATTCGTTCCAAATGAAATTATGTTAAGCAAATTTTCCTTTATACAAATTCCCAAAGGAATGCATTGAAAACGGAGTAATCCTATTTTTATGTTGTACAAATTATCCCCATAGACGATTATGTTAAGCAAATTTTCCATCTCCGGAATTTTTTATGTTGTACAGATTTTATGTTATACAAGCTGTTTGTTATACAAGGGTCCACTGTATCTTGAAACAACTTGAGTCCCACTTGCACACACTGACATTCTGCTTTGATTACTAACCACTTTTTAAAAAATCAGGTTTGTTAAAATAAGCTTCTTCTTGTAAGTTAATTGTCTATATAATTAATTTCTTACCCATCTTCCTAAGTGAAGTCCTGATACAACAATGTTAAACTGCTACCACAGTAAAATTTAGCTAAGGATAAATAATGTGCAGCAAAAAATCAACAGATCAAAAAATAACTTGAGGGGAGGGGAGTAAAGGTTTCCCTCTGCCTACCAAGGAAGAAGCCACCCTAATCTGGGCAAAGAGTTCATTTGTCGGCATTAGAGCAGAGAACTCATCTCCTACTTCTCTCCTAATTCTAACCAGAAAACAAGGAGACATACAAAGGAAGATCAGATGATCATTTGAAAGTAAGAGTAGAGATGATGAAAAGGCAGCAAGCCTCGGGATTTTAAACCAAAAGGTCAGATATAGTTATCTTAAGAAACAAATACAACATTGAAGATGAGATTCACTGCTTTAAAATGGGCCTACAGACAAGCAGCACAGCCATGCTTACATACCTCTCTGCTTTTTTGTTTTAAAGCAATTGAGCTATGGCCTTTTGGAGTTGCAGTGAGTTACAGCTTTGGCTGAAAAGTAACTGGGGCTTTGTTGGAAAAGCTTGGGAATGTGCTTCATCCTATGGTTCGTGACACCGTAAGCAGGGCCGGCGCGTCCATTAAGGCGAACTAGGCAGTTGCCTAGGGTGCCAAAATGGAAAGAGGGCGCTGGCCAGCCTGCCGCGCCCCCTGCCGCTGGCCACCGCCGTCCGTCCCGCCGCTTGCCCCACCCCACCCTTCACCCCACTCCCCGCCCCTCACCTAGGGCGCAAAAAAACCTAACGCCGGCCCTGACCGTAAGACTGCAGCTTGATTTGATTATAATTTCATGATTAAATACACCCTGACCACCTCAATGAATGTAATGAAGTCAGAGTAGAGGATTACCCATTCTTATGAAGTACCTGTCTGTTTTTGTTTGTTTGTTTGTTTCTTCTTCTGATAACCTATGGCAGTGGTGGCAGACCTTTGGCACTCCAGATGTTTTGGACCACAACTTCCTCAGACCTTTGTCATTAGCAATACAGGCTTGGAATTCTGGGGGTTGTGGTCCAAAACATCTGGAGTGCCAAGGTTTCGCCACCACTGACCCATCATATAATTAAAACAAGAGTAGTCATGGTGTGAAATGTTACAATTTAATCTGAAGAGCAGTCTCCCTCTTTAGCAATTTGAATGGTCAAAGAACCCCCATTGGTTCTTCCATAAGTATACAGGGTTTTCTTTCCCTTCATCCATGGCCACACAGGATAAACAGAAACAGCAGTATCCTAAGTTAAGAAGCGAATGCCAGCTGGCCTGCTTGCCATCATTACCACCCCTCTGCTTGGCCCCTTCCTTCCCCCTGACACTTTGCCTGCTTTCCCTGCTTTTCACCTCCTTCTCGAAAGCAGTACAAATCAGCTTGTACTCCTTGTTACTGGCTATAGCCCTAAATGCCTAGCGGTCGAAATCCACAACACATCGGAATCAGAGATCTCCTTCATTAACCCAAATTCTCAGTTTGAAACACTCCACAGAGCCAGGCATTTGGGGCTGGGTCATCTCCAAAGAGCAGGTCATGGCTACTGGATGAGCCAATCCTGTTAGCATGCTTGCATTCAAGCATTTTTCGGCATGCTAGTTGTGTAAGACATTTATGTTATAAATCATAACTGACTTACAGTGACCATAATAAAATTTTCAAGAAGATAACCAAGAGATGGACAACCACACACACACACACATACACACACACACACACACACACACACACAGAGAGAGAGAGAGAGAGATTCCATAGCCAAATTGTGATTTGAACTCATCTTGCCCAGTCCACCACTCTATCCATTATACAACACTGTGTATCTTGAGAATAGATGCCCTTGATAAAAAAAATGGTAATACAGTATTGTGCAGTTCAGTCTTGTAGATATTTAGTCAAAGTCCTGTTATATTGGATGGGGCTTATTCTGGAAGTATGTACTGTGTGGTTTACAGTCTTACATAAAGAATGGATGTTTCGTTATATAATAAAACATTTGCAGATGAATGCACCATGAGATTTTTTATTATTGTTGTTTCCCCTCATGGGATTAATATGTGAGTCAGCAACTTTTCAAAAAGCAGTGAAAGCAACAGTTAAAAATGCCTTCCCTTTCAAAGAATGTTTGTTGAATAAAACATGTCTTGTACTGTAATAAAGATTATAAAAATATTTTGTTTAATTTTGTTTAGGTTGCCCACAGGAATAAACATTCCTCAAGGCACAGATGATGAATGCTTGGAATCGGTGCATTGGCTGGCAAAATGCATTCGTGTGCATGACTGAGCAATGTAGATTTCTCTTTCTTTTTAAAATGGTATTGTGCAGATTTTTCCTGGAAGCAATGAAAAAAATCACTGGTCTTTTTGCCTCTGAAATCTGCTTCTGCACAAAGTCCTCATATACAAAATCAAGGATGAAATTTACAAGTACACCCCCTTGCCTTGATCAAACAGAAAGCAGTCACTATGTTGATTGTCTATCTTGTTTTTTTAGGCCTGCTGGATCGCCAGACATTGAACCCGGGCTAAGTTCATGTCAGCGTCAAGACGCAGGCATGTCGAAACTTTCGCCCTCCTGATGTTTTGGACAATTCCCAGAATTCTAAGCTTAGATTGCCAATGGCAAAGGACTGTGGGAGTTGCTGTCCAAAACATCTGGAGGGCCGAAGTTTGGACATGCCTGGTCAAGAGTGTTCATCCAGCACTGTTTTGGTCATCTTCTCAGCCAGGATCCAGGGTGAAACCCTTTTTGAGTTTCACATATTTTTTCAGCAATTGGTGCAATGCTGTATTTAGATCAGATGTCATTATTGCAGACACAATCGTTTTACCTGAGGCCGGAGGTCCATCGTAGCATCTTGGTCTCCAGGCCAACACTTCTGTATTATATCCCACATATTCTGTTAGAGTTGGCATGCTTATATGTGATTCATTTCCTACCAACTATACAACATAAAGCTGTATAGCTGTACTGTATAGCTTATCATGAGTATGTCTGGTCCTTTTTCATAGTCATTCAGTGTATTACGCTCCCTTGACCGAGGCTATAGCTTTTTAAATCACTTTGTGTATGGATGACCGACCACAGTGATTTCTGCAATGGAAATTACTGGATCCCCCGTCCAAATGTACAATGAGCTGCTGGATGTGAACAATGTCATAAGACAGAGAATGGACATTCATTCATTCATTCATTCAATTTATATGCTGCCTACACCACCCGAAGGTCTCTGGGTGGCTTCCAATTTTTTAAAACAATTAACACCCTAAAAGTTGCTATCAGGACCCACAATCTATATATTTTTCATTTTAAAAACTTCAGGAACAGGAAGGGTTTTTTTCTGGTGCTGAAATGTCACCAATGTTGCTGCCAGACTAATCTCATGCAGGAGGGCTTTCCATATTTCCTATTACCATTACTGATTTATAGCATTCCTTCCAGATGGCTAGATTCATTTCATTGTCACAGTACATTTCCACTTCCTGCCAACTTTATGACATTCCATGCCATTTTTGACACAGACACTAGCAGTGCTTAAAATTTATAATTACTTTCATTAAATGAGCCAGCATGAACCAAGTTGTGTCTTCTTGACATTTGTAACTAATTCCAATTCATGCAAACCAGTTAATGTTAAATAACATAGGAGACAGAACAGAACCCTGAGGTACCCCGCAGGTTAGTGGCCGTGGTGTTGAACATGAGTTCCCACTTTCTGCATTCTCTCCTATAGGAAGGACTCAAGTCACTGTAAGACAGTGTCCCCAAGTGCCATTTCAGAGAGGTCAGGAGGATGCTGTGGTCGATAGTGTCAAAAGCAGCTGAAAGGTCTGGTAAAACCAAAAGGGACACAGATCCTTTATCCATCTCCCTACATAGGTCATCTACCAAGGCAACCAGTGCCATCTCAGTCCCATAGCCAGGCCTAAAGCCAGATTGAGCTGGATCCAGGTAGTTTATCTCACCCAGAAACGTCTGGAACTGCAAGGCCACAACCTGCTCTAATACTTTCCCCAAGAATGGGATGTTAAATACCAGCCAGTAATTGTTCAGTATTGTTGGATCGGAGGGCTTTTTAAACAGTGATGTTACCATTGCCTCCTTCAAGCATGTTGGAATCCTGTCCTCTTGCAAGGAGGCATTCACTACTCTTCCTAACCAGTCTGCCAGACCCTCTCTGTCAGGTTTTATGAGCGAGGAAGGTTACAGGTCAAACAGACATGTCGTTGCCCTCATATCCCCAAGGGTCCTGAGCACCTCCTCAGGCTGCAGGAGCTGAAACTCATCCATTAATACAGGGCAGGCAAGGGGGGACAGTTTTATTTATAGGCTCTGGATCAATAGCAGCACCCAGGTTCAGCCCATATCTGTACAATTTTGGATATAAAGTGTTGTGCAAATTCTTTGCAGTGAGTTACAGAGTGGTCTGTGTTATCCACCTGTGGGTCAGTGTGTAGCAGACTCATGACTATTTGGGAAAGCTTCGCTGGGCTATTCAGTCATCCTTAGCCATTATGCATGTTGGCTAAAGTGGATTGAAATTGTAATAAAAAGCATTTGGAGAGTGCTGGTCCAGGAAAAATGTAGGGTGCAATCAGATGGAGAAGCAGCTCACATTTTGGACTGCTTGTGGTATACTTCAGTGCAAGCTATTTCCTGGTGACCACACAGCTGGATCCTGTTATGTGCCAAAGTTGGATCTTTTTGATCCAGAAACAAGGCTGCTCTTTTTTTTTTTGCATCTGGGCTGGAGCAATTCCTGTACAGACAGAAAGGCTGCTTTAAGAGAGATCACTCCCAAGCAAAGTGACTTTTCTCTGTGTGATGAATCATGGTCCTTTCTCACTCTCTGATTGCACCTAACCAAACAGCATCCATGACAGTCAATGGATCTGAGCATATAAATATGTAATGGTTTCTTTGTGGACCACCGTCTCACTATTACTAGTTTTATACCAGCTTGTTGAATATTGCATGGATGGTTGCAGAATACTATGCTCAATGTTTGGTTACTGGGTTGACTAAACTTCTAAACCTGAGATCCGTCTCTTTTTATCGTAATCATCTATTTATTTCATCTTAAGCATACACTTCCTCACCTTCTGATCATGTGGCTTCCATAAGGAAATAAAATGCTACCTTATCCATTCCATTTATATAAACATACCAGCTAATGAAGGTTTGCATGTTTGCTGATTTCATTGTTTCCGTATGCTAACATGGCGGAGATGGAACTGATAGATTATTTAGTTTCATTCGAATGATAAACATTTAGTTCAAGATGTTTGGGTTCCCTACAGGGTCATTATTGATTAGCGGTAGCACTATCTCACTCCATAACACATTTTGTTGAGAAGATTTTTCAAATAGGCTCCTTGAATACATCAATTGGGTTTGACTTTTCTGGGAGGGAGGCAACTAACCCAGTTCTCTTTGAATGCACACTACAAATGAAAAAGTGTGCTACTCTTTTACAAAAGGTGACATGACTTGGAATTATTTTGAGAGGCCCATTTGGTTAGAACAGACAGAGGAATGGTTTATGTGTTAAAATAATTTTGATGTGTCCTTATTCCTACTAGGCAACGACTTTTGTTGCATCTAAATTATACCAACTATCTCTTGATGTTTTCCCCTTAATAGGTAGAGTGGTTGCACACTCTACTTTAGAGTGTATTCTTGGTAGGCAGTAGACTCTTTTTAGATAAAGGCTCTCTGAAGCTGTTCTGATCCAAATCCAGAAGAATGTGCTTTATCGCTTTAAACATCAGCTTATTAGAATTTATTTATTTTATTTTATTTTACAGATTTTTTTTAGCTGCCCCACTACCAAATGGTCTCTGGGTGGCATACAACAGAATATTAAAAACTATAATAGTATATTAAAACCATCAAATAACAAGCAGTTTAAACAGTTAATATACAAATATTAAAATCCTGCTGTTCATGTGCCCAACTAGAAGAACATTATCTAATTACAATGCTGGCTAAGCAGGAAAGCCTTTGCCTGGCACCAAAAAGCCAAAAGCATCGGTGCCAGGTGGGTCTCTTTTGGGAGGACATTCCAAAGTTGAGGGGCAATGTCCAAGAAGGTCCTGTTTTGATATGCCATTCCCCCACCTCTTTAAGAGATGGCACCTTCAGCAGGGCCTCCTGGCCTGATCTTAAAGTACGGGCAGGCTCATATGGAAGAAGGCAGTCCTTTAGGTAACCAGGTCCTAAGCCATTTAGGGCTTTATATGTAAACATAAATACTTTGAATTGGGTCCGGGCAACAACTGGCAGCTAGTGTAAATTTTTTTGAGTCAGCGTGATATGAGTCCACGTGGCACCACCACTCACCAGCCATGTGACAGGTTTTGTACCAGTTGCAATTGCTGGACTGTCATCGAAGGCAGCCCTATGTAAAGCAGATTACAACAGTCCAATCTGGTTGTTACCACGGCATATGTGACTGTTGCCAGGCTCCACTCATTCAGGTAAGGGCGAAGATGGTATAATCTCCGCAGCTGTAAAAAGGCACCCCCTGGCCACTGAGTCCACCTGGGCTTCCATAGTAAGACCTTGGTCCAAAAGCACCACCAAGTGGTGGACCTTGTCCCTTAGGGAGAGTGCAACCCCGTCCAGGAGAGGGGAATGGCCCTCTAACCTATCAGGCGGAACACCCACCACAACACTTCCGACTTGTCTGGATTGAGCTTCAGTTTACTGACCCTCATCCAGTCCATTATCGAGCTCAGGCACAAGTTCAGAACAGAGGCTGCCACACCTGGATTGGTGGACAATGAGAGGTAGAGCTGAATGTCATCAGCATATCGCTGACTCCTCAGCCCAAACCTCCTAACCTCCTCTTAAATAGCATGGGGGACAGTATAGAGTCCTTGGGAATCCCATGACACAACTGCCATGGTCCATAGCTACTATCCCCCAACACTCTCTGGACCCGGTCAGGCAGGTAGGAGTGGAACCACTGTAGAACAGTACCTCCCACTCCCATCCCAACCAATATGTCCAGAAGGACACCATTTTTGATGGTGTCAAAAGCTGCTGAGAGGTCACTGAGAGATCAACAGGGACACACTCCCCCGTCTCTCTCCTGGCAAAGGTCGTCATGCAGGGTGACCAAGTCACTTTCTGTCCCATAACCCATCCTAAAACCTGATTGAAATAGATCTAGAGAATCTGTTTCATCCAGGAGAGCCTGGATCTGCTCAGCCACCACACGCTCCAACACCTTGCCCAAATAAGGGAGTTTCGCCACTGGGTGGTAGTTAACCAGCAGCCCTGCTTTTTTAGGAGTGGCTGAATCACCGACTCCTTTAACAGGGCAGAGACCCCACTCCTCTCAACAAGGAGTTGATGGCCTCCATGACCCAGGTGTGAACTCCCCTGGTAGATTCCTTTATTAGCCATGGTGGGCAAGGGTTGAGTTGTGTAGTGGTGGCACGGACAGATCCAAGCACCCTGTCCACATCATCAGGTTGCAACAACTGGAATTCATCCAATAAATTGTGACATAAGAATGAATACAAAGCATAAAAAAATTAAATGTAATAGCAAGATGTTCCAGTGTCTCCTACTTAAGCAACTATGAAGCACAGTATACCATATCTGATATGATAATTACAGAACACATAAGCCCTATTTCATTGTTAAGAAAAGGCATTGGTCCCACCCAGATTACTATGAACATGCTGGCTTCGTCCATATCTGTAAGAGCACTAAAAACCATCTGAAGTGACAGGAGTAGACTCGATGATCCATAGGGTCCCTTCCGGCTCTGCATTTCGATGATGATGATGATGATGATGAAGAAGAAGAAGAAGAAGAAGAAGAAGAAGAAGAAGAAGAAGAAGA
>JAHTLZ010000074.1:21885074-21924300 GCA_023846285.1 Phrynocephalus versicolor | reverse complement strand
TAGTAGTAGTAGTAGTAGTAGTAGTAGTAGTAGTAGTAGTAGTAGTAGTAGTAGTAGTAGTAATTTATTGTTATGTTCAGTGTGCATAGGTATTTCTTCATATTTTTTTCAAAATCTAGTCCGGCCCCCAACAGTGTCTGAGGGACGGTGAACCGGCCCCCTGTTTAAAAAGGTTGAGGACCCCTGGTATATAAGCAGCCCAGCAAGGCTGTTTGGCTGTGTGTATTTTTGCCCGAATAAAGAGCTGCTCATTATTCTTCTGGGTTGTTTCCTTCCTTCATTCCCACTATTCAATAATTCCATTATCTGCTGCTTCAATTCAGATGACATTATCGGCCTAAAATATTGAATAGGCGTGAGTTTATTTGTGGTTTACTGAATAACACCATTTCTGGAACAACCCATTTAGTTTAGATATACAGTAATGAAATGTATTAGTTTATCAATATATTATGTTAATTGTGTTACATATATCGTATATTGTTTTATTTTCAGAAACCTTATTGGTGAAGATTTTATAATGCATACCTACGGCAAAGATGGTACATTGAAGGCCACTCTTTTTGAAAATAAGGTATGGTGTTTATACAAAACACATGGAAATATTTATTTTTGCCTGCATCGTCAATGAAATTGCATGTAGTTCTTACCCCACCCCAATTTTAGAAGACTATTCTCTAACTCACTGAAATCTAAATTTGGTGGACTGTAATGGTCATTGGACATCATTGTATGCTTTGGAAACTGTTTGGATGTGTGACCAGAAGTGATATGTGCCTCCCATATCTTGTCACTTAGCCACAATTAACCATAGCAAGTTAGGCAGGCCTTGTGTTTACCATAACATTTCTGGTATTTAAAATGTTAATAATATAAGTCTTAGTAATGAAGGGAAAATTAATTATAAGGAATTTCTGAGAGATAAATAGTTACTTTCACATTTTGAAACAGAATGGACCAGTCGAATGATATTAGAATTTGTTTTCTCAGTCACCTGTTCAGGGGGGGCTGCGTGTGTGCCGCTCCCCCCGCGCGCGCACGGGCGGGGTGGGGGGGAGCCCGGGGCTCCAGGGTGGGCAGGCCCCCGCCTCCTTCTGCTGTTGGCGGCTGCGGCGGCCACGGCAGCAGCCCGGGTTCGGCTGCGGCTCCGCGGCCGGCGGCGGGGGCGCCAGCACTACGGCCTTTGGGCGGGCGAGCGGGAGGGGGGAGGGGAGGGAGGCCGGTGGGGGAGTGGCGGGGGGCCACGGGAGCGGCGACGGCGGTGGCGCTCGCCGGCTGGGGGCGTCGGGCGTGCCGCTCCCCCCCGCGCGCACGGGTGGGGTAGGGGGGAGCCCGGGGCTCCTGGGCAGGCAGGCCCCCACCTCCTCCTCCTGTCGGCGGCCACGGCAGCCGCCCGGGTTCGACCGCGACTCGCGGCCGGCAGCGGGTGCGTCCCGCGGCTGCCGCCGCCGCCTGCCTCGGTGGGGCACCTCTGCAATCGGCCCCCCGCAATTGCTCCCCCCGCCGCCGCCCCTCCGCAATTGCCCTCGCTGCTGCTGCTGCTGCTCCTTCGGCGGCGGCGGCGGGAGGAGGAGGAGGAGGAGGAGGAACCAGAGCAGGAGCAGGAGGAGGTGGCGGCAGCTAGTGGCGGCGATGATGGAATCCAACTGGTCGCCCCTGGCAACGCCACGCCCCCAGGTCAAGGACTGCCCGGGGAGGGGGGGCGCAACCGCCGCCAGTGCGTTTGGGCACCCGGAGCTGTCGCCCTCCTTTTGGGGGCACTGGGGTAGTCCCGTCCTGGGGGCAACCAACCTTTCCCCGCCCTCGCCCCCGTCCCACGGCCGTCTCAAAAACGCTTCACCGGAGCAGGGCGTTTGCTTCGGCGTCAATGGCGTAAGAGCCCCTCCACCCGGTGCCCTCGGCCCGTCCGACAAATGCCCGTGGCGGGGCGCGAGGGGGAAGTCAAGGGTGGGGTCAGGCGGGCAGCTGCCCCATCCGCGCCGCACGTCCTCGGGCACTCCTGCTGCGGAAGCCACCCCGGGCGATCTCTTTGGCCGCGAGAAGGAGCAAGGCGCGGACGCCCATCATCCCCCCCGAGCCATTGCTCACCCCGCCAGGGGGGAGATCCGCACACCCGCCCCCGCCCCCCCATGCGGAGGAGCCCGCCTCCCTCCCTCCCTCCCAACCCCGACTCCTTTGTGCTTCCCAACGCGGGCGGGCGGGCGGAGGGAAGCACGGGCGGAACCGTCCCATCCCTTCTGCCGCCAGCGCGCCGATGGTCGGCTCAGGACAAAGCGGCGGCCTCGGCAAGGACGGTCACCTTCGCCGGGAAGACGGGAGAGGCGGAGGGGGGGGTCCCGCTTCTTGCAAGCGCCCTCCCCGCCCCACTGGCCAGCAGGGGGCCCACCCTTTTCCGGAGCCATCGCTGCTTTAAGCGGCAAGCCATGCTGGGCGGTGGGCCGGGTCCCTTCGCTCCCCCCACGTAGTCTCGGCGCTGGTGAATCTCCATCGCCAGAGGGTCTCGGGGCAGACGCCGGTCCCGAGCCGCGCTCAACGCTTTGGTGGGGGAGCCGAAAGCAGCCGGGAGCCGCCCCGCCACCATGCCCAGGAGCCACCCCGATCGGGCGACGCGCGCGGCTGCCAAGACCCCGGGTCCCGGCGCAGCAGCGGACTAAGAGCAGCGGCGGCAGCTCGTCGGTGCCGCGAGCAGGAGCAGGAGGAGGGCGGCGGAGGAAAAGGGGAGGAGCCTCCCCGGCCTCCCCAGGCGGCCCGGTGCCGACCGGTCCACGGACCGGCACCGGGCCGCGGCCCGGGGGTTGGGGACCACCGATTTAAGGCATGCTGAATCTCTAGGTTTTCTTTATGTTTAAGGTACAGCAACCATTGGATGGCAGGTGTTGAGTATTTTTTGACCTGGTGGTGATAATTATCTGCAAGCGGTATCGCTATGGAATCTTCAGGCATAAATTTGAACCTGTACATGGCTAGGCTCATGCTGGCCAGGGTTGGATATTGGAGGGGATCTATGACATAATATTCAGTTTCTTTTTTTTTTTCACAATCTTTTTTAAGGTCAGCGTCATGATTTCGTGGCAATATTTTGTACAAGCCTGCACCAGGATACATACGTCCTGCTTGCAGTAATGTGCTAGCTCATTTTGCATGTTGAATGTTTGCATTTTATTCTCTTCATACCATTCTAAAAAAGCTTTCTGCTCAGCAGGCATCATGTGCTGTACCCCATAGTCTTCTGGCGGGGGCAAAGGCCCTACATAATTACTATTTTCTGGCCTGTTAAAATAGTGTGGGAAATATCCTTTGCACTTCAAAAAACCAAGCGCTTTCGGGAGCTTAGAGAGACCAATGGGCAAATGGCTGAGTGAATCCATGAATTTTATGCCTAGGCCTTTAACGGTGACACAGAGGAGTTTCCCACCTTGAGCTATAATATCTACATCCAGTTTTTCTTTAACCAGCTGGTTAAGCATGAAATAACAGTCATAACCTTTGGAATTATGGGCTATGAAAGTAGTGCCACTAAAACGATTGAATGGCATGTGTTGGTTCTGGTCGGTCTTTATTTCAATGCTTATTGTCTGAAATATAACAATGAAATTTATTGTTGCAGTCTGCAGTATAACAAAGGATTCTGTGCCTTCTTGAATTTATTGCCATACCAGAATATTAAAGGGGAAACCCACTAACTGCTTCTGAGACTCTTTACACACAACCTGAACTTTTATGTTTCATGCTGCATGGGTTCTCTCCCGCAGGATGAAGTTGAACAGTTTTATTGTTGTCTGAAATATAACAATGAAATTTATTGTTGCAGTCTGCAGTATAACAAAGGATTTTGCACCTTCTTGTATTTATTGCCATACGAGAATATTAAAGGGGAAACCCACTAACTGCTTCTGAGACTCTTTACACACACTCACCTGAACTTTTACGTTTCATGCTGCATGGGTTCTCTCCCGCAGAATGAGGTTGAACAGTTTCATTGTTGTCTGAAATATAACAATGAAATTTATTGTTGTAGTCTGAAGTACAACAAAGGATTTTACGCCTTCTTGTATTTACTGCCATACCAGAATATTAAAGGGAGAACTACGTACCTTTTGAGGGCCCTTTCACGGGCTGAGGTGAGGGCATTTTCCTAAAATCTTCTCTCACCGAGTTCGAATGGGGATCATTGCCTGAAATATTACAAATAATTTTTCAGGGGTGTGTCAGAAATACCCCCCAGCCTACCCTAAGCTTATTGCCATAGCAGAATTTATAAGGAGGATGGGAAATATGTACCTTTTGAGGGCCCTTTCATTAGAGAGGCGTCAACAAAATCATCCTCAAAATATTTATCTAAAACATAAAAGTATGCCACTAAAATCACAGACCCCTTTAATATGAAAGCAACACATGAGCTCCCACCCAAATATAATGTGTTGACATTTTCTTTAAAACCATTTTTGTAAGAGGCATAACTGACCTAAATCTTTTCCGGGGATGGCGCGAGTTGCAATTTTAGATGGGGGGTGGGGTGATCTGAAAAAGGTTTGCAAGTTACAACATGTCTATGCACACGCTTAAGACACAGGATGGAAAGCATCACCTATTCTGTAATCAGCAAATATCTAACACATGCTTGTGGCAGCTATTTATCAGAAAATGAGAAACAGATCTCATCAAATGCAGCCCCTGACCCAAAGCCTGAATAATATTTTAGAAGGAATTGTAGCCTCTATGCAGCCCAACTTTGAATGCAAGATTCACAGTTATTTGCGGGGGTTACAACTGTGCAATATTAATGAAACATGCAACCTGTTTATGAAGATTGCTGCAGCCACAGTTTCTGATAATCAGATGAATTGGGGGTGCATATTAGCATTAATAATGTACACTGCCTGCATGTTAAAGCATTTTCAACAAAGCCACGGAGTTTTGACTACAAAGGATGTTGGCCAGATGGCACAATGCATGACTGAATTTTTCACAGCCCACACCACATGGCTTTGGAATCAGGAGTCTTGGGTAAGCATATTTAAAAGAAAAATATTTGGGCTTTCCCCCCATAATTTTCTTACAAAGCATTGAAAAGGTATTTTGACATACTCTATCCTCCCCCACCCCTGTCTCATTCAGGAAAATGGGCTGAAGGCTTTATTTAATGCACACAACAGGAGACCCCCAGCGGCTAATTTTCTGAGAAAACTTATGATCAACATATTTTATGAGCTATTTTAGCAACAGGAGACCCCCAGCAGCTAATTTTCTGAGAAAACTTATGATCAACATATTTTATATGCTATTTTAACAAGACAACTCTCTAAACGCTGTAAGATTATAATCACAGAATAAAATATTGAACCATATGAAATGCGTGTAATCTCATTAATCTAAAGGCACATTTAAATGTGCCAAGATTATAACATTTAAAAACTACCTAGCTTTGGAGACATGGACAATTTATTTCCCCTGATCCAAAATTAGAGGCTTCTACACAAGCTTTTCAAAATAATAACCATTAAGCAAATGTAAAAACTCACCCTTAACACGGCTTCACCAGTCGAATATGCAGCATACATCTGAGGCTCCCAATGGGGTATACCTCCAACCACAACCAGGGGGTTGATATTTGTACAAATTCTGTATTGCAATGGTTAATTTTTAAGAGGAGCCCCCAAGGGGCAAGAGCCGCTTGTAATAAGGGTGAAACTCTGATTAGAGGCTCTGCCTGGTATCAGTGTAAATAATTTTGAAATAGCCCCACATGAAACAGCTAAAACGCACATTCCTTGATCTAACTGAAAAAACAATGAGTTTCTGTATTTTTAAGAGAATCATTTCAAGGAGCCAGAAGGACCAACTTTTTAAAAACATTATAATAAAAAACCGAAACAGAATAATTTGTATACCATGTCTTTATTTAGGATCAGAATTACAGGTATGGTTTGCAAGAGAGACTGTATAATTGTAGAAATTGCCCCACAGAAGAATTTAGCTTGTTATCGTCATAAAATTAAATGAGTTTAGGGCTTCACTTTAATGAAAAGGATGTGCATTGCCGATCCCTTCTGAATTTCAATTATTTCTCTACTTGCAACATGTTCTCAAAGTTCATATTGGGTTAATTCTCTGACTAGTTTGCACCTTTGTATTCTGTCAAGACTGAAGAGTTATATTTAGCAATTAAATTTGGTCTCTCTCCAGTTGTCAGGGTCAAAGAAAGTCTTTTGAAGACCAAGGATATAATATCTGTCATAGTTTCTATTCATCATATAGGGCACAAGAATTGTATACAGTATAAGCATTCTTGTATCTTTCCCTACACACACACACACACACACACACACACACACACACACACACACACACACACACACACACACACACATACACCAATTGTATGATGTGTTGTATTTTGCCTTTTGCTTTCAAAATATTCCCTTTGATATTTGCCTTTGAGAAAGTTGAGCTAAAAGGAATTAACAACAAGCCAATATTATAAAATCATCATAGACCAGGGCTGGTGAACCTTTTAGAGACCAAGTTTTAATATTTGTGCAAAGGACAAGCCTATTGTTCTGTAAAAAGAACACACAGGGTTATTTATTTATTTATTTATTGTGGCGCTTATATACCACCCGTCTTCCTGGAGGGGGAACTCCGGGCGGTTTACAGCAAATCAAAAGAACAACACTTACATCAACTAATAAAATAAACAAACAAAACAACAATTGCAAGAAATGCAAGAAATGCAGATGGTGGGGGGGAAAAAACTCAACCAAAAGCCTCCCGGAAGAGGAGAGTTTTCAAAGCCTTCCGGAAGGCAGGCAGGGACTCTGCTAGGCGCACTTCTGCTGGGAGATGATTCCACAGCGTCGGGCCAGCCACAGAGAAGGCTCGGGAATGAATAGAAGTTCTCCGAGCCTCCCTGGGCGTGGCCACGCACAGCATGTGCACCCGCGACAACCTAGTTGGACGGGCCGAAGTTGACAGCTGGTCGATCCGCTCTGTCAGGTAGCCAGGTCCTAGACCATGGAGGGTTTTGTAAACCAAAACCAGGACCTTGAATCTGATTCGGGCTGCAACGGGTAGCCAATGCAGGCGGGCCAGAACTGGGGTGATGTGCTCAAATCGGCGTACACCCGCCACCAGTCTGGCCGCCGCATTTTGGACCAGCTGAATCAGAGTCAAGGGCAACCCCATGTAGAGCGCGTTGCAATAGTCCAGTCTCGAGATCACCAGCGCCTGGACTACTGTTCTAAGGGAGTCCCCATCCAGGTACAGACGAATCTGGGAGATACGGCGAAGGTGGAAAAAGGCAGCCCTGGACACAGCGGACACCTGGGCCTCCATGGTGAGCACCAGGTCCAGGACTACTTCCAGATTCCGGACAGAATCCGATGGCCTGAGGGAAACGCCCTCCAAGGTGGGAAACGGGCCACCGTAGCTGGATGGGGAAGGCCCAAAGAACATGACCTCGGTCTTATCGGGGTTGAGTTTGAGCCTGTTAGCCCTGGTCCATTCCATGACTGCGCCCAGGCACCGATCGAGGGTCCTGACAGCCTCATCTGCAGCGGTGGAAAAGGAGACATAGAGCTGCGTGTCATCAGCATACTGATGACAGCAGACTCCATGTCCCCTAATGACCTCAGCCAGCGGCCTGATGTAAATGTTGAACAGCATGGGGGAGAGAGACGACCCCTGTGGAACCCCACAAGGGAGTATCCAAGGGGCCGACACCTCGCCCCCATGCTGAACCTGCTGGGGACGGTCCCCGAGGAAGGACCGGAACCAACTGTGAACAGTGCCTCCGATCCCAGCCTCGGAGAGCCGATCCAGCAGGATACCGTGGTCGACGGTATCAAAGGCTGCTGACAGATCCAGGAGGACCAACAGGGAGGAGCACCACCTGTCGGCCCCCCGGAGGAGGTCATCTTGCAGAGCGACCAAGACTGTCTCGGTCCCCCGACCGGGCCTGAACCCAGACTGAAATGGGCCCAGGATATGCTCTCCCTCCAGATGTGATTGAAGCCGGACCGCGGCCACCCTCTCGATCACCTTGCCCATAAAGGGAACATTAGCAATCGGGTGATAGTTGGATAAATCGCCTGATGCTAGATTGGGTTTCTTCAGAATGGGCTTTACCACAGTCTCCTTCAGGCGAGAGGGAAAAATCCCTTCCCTGAAGGAGGCTGTGGCGATGGTAGATGCCCACTCGGACATGTTCCCGCCAACGGCTTTCATGAGCCATGATGGGCAAGGGTTGAAGGGGGTGGACGCGGGCCGGCAGTGGGCAATAGCCCTGGAGGCCTCAAGTGAGGTGACAGGCCCAAACTCAATCATGCGAGGAGACCGAGGGGGCGCAGCCGCCGGGGGTGCCGAGAGTGGGCTAGTGCAACAGGGTTCAAAACCGGTACGGATGGCCTCAATTTTTGATCGAAAAAAGGCTGCAAAATGCTCACTACTAAAATCAGTAGGAGGAGGCCTAGACAGTCCAGGATTAGTGAGGTCACGAACCACACGGAATAACTCCGCTTGGCGGTTCGAGGCCTCACTAATTCTCAGGGTGTTGTAAGATCTTCTGGCCACCCTGATCGCATGGACATAGCGCCTGGACTGTGCGATGACTGCAGCCTTCTTAGTCGCCGACCGGTTCTTCCTCCAGCTGCGTTCCAGCCTCTTCCGTTCTTGCTTCATCGCTCAAAGCTCTTCCGTGAACCACGGTGAGGAACGAGCTCGGCAGCGGATGAGGCGCCTAGGGGCGATCTGGTCGACAGCCCAGGATGTTTCGTCAAACCATTGATCTACCATGGAGTCTACCAGATCGTCAGCCAGTCCGCCAGGAGGCCCTCCGAGGACTTCCCAAAACCGATCAGGGTTAAGGAGTCTTCGGGGGCGGGCCCAAACAGTTGGCCGAAGGTCCACGCAGGGTGGGGCGGCAATTGATACAGAGAAAGACAGCAGGTGATGGTCTGACCATGACACGGGGTGGGAACAATGTCCCACACCCTCAGACATGAATCCTCAGACGTGGAGGAAAATACCAGATCCAGGGTGTGTCCGGATCTGTGGGTTGGGCATAGAACATGCTGGGACAGGTTCATGGAGGTCATGGACTGCATGAAATCCAGAGCAGCACCAGACAGGTCACCGCCAGCATGCACGTTGGCGCATGTCACAGCTAATGGGTGCTGTAGCGCTGTATTAAATAATTATTCTTTAATTTTATTCTCAGAAATATTTCAAGCATTGGAAAAACAGGCTTGTAACACATTTTGGGCATGAGATGGTGCTGCTAGCAAGCTTTTCAGAAATGCACCTTGCTCACAAACAGTTTCTGTGAGATAATTATAACAATGTCAAAGAGCTGATGTTTGCTCCCTGTTTTAATAATTACACAAACAGCAGTAAGGCTAAAAATGAGATTAAACTCTTACCAGTCAAGACCTCTAATCAGAGTTTGGCTCTCATGACAAACAGCTAAAACACACATTCCTTGGTGTAACTGAAAAAACAGAAACTTACTGTTTTTTAAGAGAATCATTTCAAGGAGCAAGAAGGACTAACTTTTTTAAAATCAAGGCAATAAAATCCGTAACAGAATAATATGCATAACAGCCTTTTATTTTATTTAATAAAATCACAGACATTTCTGCAGCTTTCAAACTCTTTAAGTTTCCTATAATTAAATTCCTTTAATTTCCACGTGCCCCTCTGTAATATTTTTTAAAGAGGGTTTATGAGAGACAGACTTTTTAGCTTTGGTAGAATTTCACCAGTGCAATCTTTCCAAACCATTAAAGTTTTAGACCTGAATATTCTAACATTTTATTCTTAATTTCATTCTTTAATTTCCTATAATTAAATTCCTTTAATTTCCATGTGTACCACTGTAATATTTTTTCAAGAGGGCCCAAGAGCTGATGTTTGCAGCTAAGTTAATTTTCACACCGGTACCATGCAAGAATCAGCTAAAATACACATTTCTTGATCTAACTGAAAAAACAATGAGTTTCTGTATTTTTAAGGAGCCTGTATCATTTCAAGGAGCCAGAAGGACTACCTTTTTAAAAATCATTATAATAAAAAACCAAAACAGAATAAATTGCATACCATGTCTTTATTTAGGATCAGAATTACAGGTATGGTTTGCACTGTGGCAGGCAGGCCTGAACATGCTTAAACATGCTGCATCGGTGGGGGGGGGGGTTCTAATCTTCTTGACAAAGCTGACTACCATAGTATCATTGCCCACTGCGTCTCCAGTGTACAGTTTTAATATTTGTGCAAAGGACAAGCCTTTTGTTCTGTTCTGTAAAAAGAACACACAGTGGTAGCCGCAGGTCACAGCTAATGGGTGCTAGAGCTGCTTCCTTTGGTATGTTATCTCCTTGGTCTGCCTCATTAAAAATTCATAGATGTCTTCAGGAATTAGCGGATTATTTGGGGCTACTCCGTATGAATCAAAAAACTCTGCGGGGCCATACACAGGTAGATAGATAGCCAGCCAGTGTTCGCCAGGCAGTGTGTGAGGATGGGTGTTGACCACGATCCCAGCCGGCCTCTTGGTAATAATCTTCTGTGGTAACAAATCACAGGGATAAGCCCCTAGAAAGTTTTTGTTTTTATGTAATAAATTCAAGATCTGCACTGTGTTTATCTTCACATGTAATCAAAGAGGACGTTTCTGCTGTGATTAATTTCAATCACGTTGTCAAATACCCCATATAAAATCATATTAATAGTGCTGGGAAGGGGGAGAGCAAAGCGGATCTCGGCTCTGAGGTTGCCTGTTCTGATCAGAGAATAGCGATCAGAGCAGGCCTGATCAGGGGTCAGGTCAAAGACATACAGGGTGTACCCCAGCAAAAATTTGTGACGGTTAATAGCTATGTCCTGATCTTTCATGCTTCTCCCAGTAGCTTTTACCAATTGCATGTATTCACGCACGCATAGCCTGTCTGGAAAATTAGGCTGTAGAAGCTTTGATGGGGTTTGAACTCCATCCACATACAACGCCACAAAATTGACGTTGCAGTGCTTAAAGTTGAAGGGGTTTCGGGTGCATTGACCGCTGAAAGCCTCATTGTCAACAAAGCCTATGACCAGTTTCTTAGGCAGTTGCCCCCCAAAAAGATTTTCTTGGTTGCAGACAAGACTCCCAGCTGCTATACTGAACACTTTCATACCCACACGCTCAACAGGATACTTTGCATTAGAGGTAAGAAGAGCTTCACTGTGCCCTAGACGCACACCCGGGGATACTTTCACTCTTTTAACAAACAAAGCTGCATTTAAAATATGTACTGTATAATTTGCATTGGCATCTCCACTCATCAAACAGAACGCATCCTTGCTGCGGGTGAGTTTGATCTTCACATCTACACCATTCAGCAGCATTTTGTCCTGGAAAAATATATTGCTGTGTAATGGGCCCATCAGATCCCAGGTCCGGCTGCCTGCTGTCTGATGTGCTCTAGATTTAAAGCCCCAGTTTTCCTCACCAGCCTCTAGGGTTGTAGCTTCCATCGTTTGATAGGAATCATTATAAAAACCACTGGCTGCAAACTGTGTGCTCAAGGCGTCGGTGCTGTAGTTCAGAAGCAGTTCTAAAATGGCTCTGTAGGGGTAGCAGTTGTGACTCTGGCTGATCAGCCTGTCGCCGAGGGTAACATCCAGCTGGCTAAACAGCGTGGCAATGGGGTAATTGATCAGACCCGTTTTGGCATCAGCAGCCATGTTTGAACCATCTGCTTTTGTTATTTTGCAACACAGAAAAAGAAGCAAATGACTGAGGTCTAAATAAAATTCACTCTCCCCTGTTATATAAAATTCCACAGGTGCATTTGGGCTTAGGGCTGACAGAGGCGGGACTTCAACGTACATACTGCTTTCCACGCAGGTTTGTGTTGGTGGTAATTGAAAAAGATCCTGCTAGGATTTGGTACATTCTTCAGAGGAGTTGTGAATGAATGTCATTTTAAAATATGTCTCTTCCGCTGTGTTTTAGTATCTTTGTCTTGCGGCCTCCTCTCCTCTTCCTGACCTGCAGCTTCTGATTTTTTCTACAACAGATACCCTTTCTTTTTAGGGGCTGAGGTGCTCCAATATGTTGGTGAGATGCTTTTCGTTTAACTCCTCCCCTTCTTTTTAGGTACATGAGACCCGACCTTTCTTGGGGTCTCACTTTTTTCATAACATGACTCGCTACGTCTCCAGTAATGTTGTGCATGGCTGTCTTAACATGAGGTTTAATGATCTCAAACCCCCTCCTCAAAAGAGGAACAGCCCTTCTGAAAAGTCCACAAAAAATGCCCCCCAGGCCTGCTCCATACATGTTTAAAGCTCCATGGAAACCAGGTAGACCATGGCCTGCCTGGGCTTTGTAGTAGGCCCTATAGGCATCTACATTTCCATAATCTTTAAAGACAACCATTTTGGCTCATGCAGCTCTCTTTTGCAGTCTCTAAAAATAACCTCTTCTGGGGTGAACGTGTAACCTCACGACAACTTTCCCCCAGTTGAATGGCACGTGTTGGTTCTGGTCGTTCTTTATTTCAATGCTTATTGTGTTGATGTGGCTCTTGCTCATTAACATATAATGCGGCTTATCGTAAGTAACGGTGACACATTCATAGGTTTCTCCTCTGACGGGTATGCACCATAACAGGGGTACAGAGCTGTCTCCTACAATTTGGTGTTCTATGATATCCGTATACAAGTACAATGCGCTGAATCCTCTGGTAATGTCTGCAGCATGGTCTATTTTATCAACAGGAACATCAGGTGGTAGCCCCAATATGTGGGCTAACCCCCCAGTTGCCGAAAATTTGTGTTTCCCCCAATGAATCTAACTTTACCCTTTACAGGGTCGTAGACAAAGCGTATTTTAGGCGGATCTATGGCTACTTTTATATTGTCATTCATTTCATCCAAAACAGACTGAATGCTCTTGTAATAACCTCTGTGTAGTAGAAACCCCCATTTAGTTGCATCCTGATAAATGTAAAACGTGGCATTTTTAGTCAGTGTGTACCAGCTGCGGGGGTACTGAATTTCAGCCAGACCAACTTCCCATGTGCCGCTCAGATCTAAGGGTTGTGGTAGCAGTGTTGTAAAATTAGCATTTGTATTTTGAGGAAATATTTCCTTGCATGCATTGCTGGGGAGTGTGATCTAAAATTCATTATCTCCCATTTCCAACTCTTCTATACAGGTTCACAAATTTCAGAGGCAGCCACCCAACTGTTGAACTTACTGGGCCAACCCTTCCATTTCACTAAGTGAAATTTTCTTGACCCACGACCTTTTGTGGCCAAAACCTTTTGAATTCTATACACCCGGTCTTCTCGGGGGTTCACTTTCTGTAGTTCTTCGGGATAAAATGTCCCCACAATAGCATCACCCTGGTAATCTGTTAACAGGTACACGGGTCTCTTTGCTTTTCTGATAACCTAATCCACTATAAATATCTCTGTAGTGAAATTCTGTTCATAACCCTTATCGAACACCTCCTTTATTTTTGAAACCTTGACATGGTCTCCTTTTCTGAACTACGGCCTCTCGTTTTAGCAGAGGCCCCATAGATTGTTTTCCAGATGGCCAAAGAGTTGTGAGGGGTCACATCTACAGGCCTAGCTTTGATAGTTCTGTGCATGCTGTGATTATAGCTTCTTAGGAGCTGAGGTAATACATCCATATATTTGTATGTATTATTGGCTGTGAAATACTGCCACATTTTTGTTTTTAAAGTTCTGTTAAACCTTTCCACAAACCAGCCTTGACCTCATTATTGGTGACAAAGTGGTGTATCCCATGTTTCTTTAGCAGCAGGCTTACAGGCTTATTTAGGAACTCTTAGCCGCGATCTGTTTGAAGCTTCTCGGGATGTCTATGGATTTGTTTGAAAATGGCAGCTAAAGCTTTGGACACCTCCCGCCCCGTCTTGTCTTTGTGAGCCACAGCCCAGGCATACTTAGATAAAATATCAATGCATGTTAATATGTACTTGTAGCCCCTGTTGTACTCTGAAAATTGCTGCATATCTACCAAATCCGCCTGCCATCGACTCCAGAGACAATAGTCTTGTTTCTTTTAAAATGTATTCGGGCAGGCTTATGGAGTGTATAGGCATCCTGATCAGAAAGCCATCGAGAAACATCATTGACCCTTAATGTTTTGATACAATTTTTTGCCTCACTAAATAGAGGAGTCACACCGCCAAAACTTCCTACAGATTCCGGTGTATAATATATATATTTTTAGAACATCCCCGTGGTCAGGCATCTTAGCAGCTCACACACATATGAACACAGATTAAGGGGTTAAATAAACGTTATTGACAAGAGCATTTTAAGATTTCAGGGCTTTATCAGGCTTATAATGTGTTTAATGTTAGCAAATAATAGGTCGGAAAAGGCTATTTTCAAAGTTTAAACATAAAGACAGACAATATTGAATAAGCTGTTATATTCTCAGAGTATTCGTTGAAATTACTTGAAGCGCCAGAAAAAAATTTACATGCTATGACTTTTCGGCTGATTCTTTTTCTCCAGCAGAGTGTCCTGTTGAGAGAGCATTAAACAGCCTCTTAGTTATAAATTTTGCAACAACCCCGCACCCACGACCAAGAGTTATAAACAATTTAATGAAAAAACTCACCTCAGCCGCTGAACTGCTCTCATAACCCTCATCTGCAGAAGTCCAAATATCCTCTTGTGGCTCCTCCAGACTCACAGGTTCGGAACCATCTGAGCATTCACTCCCTGATTTCTCTTTTGGTTTCTGCCATCCTGCTCTTACTCCATGAGGACAATCGCACTCAAGATCGGACCAAAACAGGGTCTCCTCAGCGTGAAAGGCAGGCTTGGGCAGCTTTTTGGGTGCAGAGTTTGGTTTCCGCGATGGGGTGTTTAGGGGGCAGAGGGGCACGGAAAACCCCGTAGGCCCATGGTGCATGTGGGGGGTGCAGAGGCCTTTTCGGTTTCATCCACTGCCTCTCTATCTTCGGGGCCCAGGTTTTTGGCGGGGAGTCCGGGCTCTCGCCCTTTGGAGGGGAGTCCACGCTCTCTGCTTTCAGTGGGGAGTCCGGGGTGTCCTTCGGCAAGCTGGAGGAAAACCCGATCTTGCTTGAAGACGCCATCTTTTTCCACATAAACGGGACGGCGGGGACCATGGGCCAGTCGGTTTCAGGAACAGCGGAAAAGGTGGCGGCGGGCACCGCAGAACACTCCCCTCTTCTTATAAGACCTCTCAGGCATGCGCACACACAGCAAGACAGGCCCAGGCAACACATAGGCAGCACCCTAGGGGCAGGCATGCCCGGGCATGCTGTAGGGGGGTGGGCTAGGGGGACCCCGTGACGTGTTGGGGGGAGGGGGCAAGGCTCCCCATCTGGGTCAGGCAGAAGAGGACATCACTTCCAGGTCAAAGGGCCCAGGAAGGTTCCGGTTCCGGGTAAGGGGGCGGGGGGGAGGTAGGGACTTCCGGTAAGGGGGCGGGACTTCCGGTGTTTGATGGTTTTATTGCCCCTTTGACAGGAGCACCCCTTCCCCTACTACTACTCTTGCTAGATACAATGCCATCCCATCAGCAATGTTGTATGGGAGATTCAATGGGACACTATACAGCGACAGGTGCTGTTCCTGTGCACTGGGTAGAGTGGAATCACTCTCCCATGTGGTTCTGTACTGCCCATTTTATGATCATTCTTGTAAAAAACCTCCTTGATCTGATCCTTTTGAACAAGAGGCATTGCTCAGGCATTGATAATTTGAAGTATCTTCTGTCATCAGGACAGTCTGCTGTGATAGAAAATGTGGCAGCTTTTTTAGCACAGTTGGTCAGGGCCTGCAGGCAGAGATGCACCGAGTCGCTAGTTTTATAATTTAATAGTATCTTTTAAAATCTGCATTGTAATTGTGCTGTTTCGTTCTTTTTCTCTATGCCAATAAAGGCTAATTGATTGATTGATTGGTAATGAACCAGATGGTGTGGATGGAAGCCCCACAAGATAGCACAGATAACAGTACTGTAACCAAATAGCTTATATCTTAGCCAATCAAAGATATCAAAACAGTGTTATGTCAGTGAAACATATTCCAGAGGAGACCTATATTCAAATTGTAATTCTGTCATTACAATCATTTGCTTCTAATTGAATGAAATATCACCTCCTCCCACCAAAAATAAGAAACTCAACAACTTATCCATCCAACTGCATATCCTATTGTTATGGGATTCAAGACAACTTCAGTTACAGCTTGATACCACTGAGAAAAACTCCCAGTGTTGTACTAGGTTCTCCATAAACAGCAACGACGACTATTTAAATGTTAGTGCGCACAGGAGGTACCTGTATTTTTCTGTCTATAAGACACGTCATGCATATGATGACCCCCATTTTTCCAACCCAAAGTTATAGTTTCACAACCACACGGTTCTCTCCTTGGCTTACTTCCATGTATAAGATGATCCTCAATTTTTAATCTAACAAGTTTAGACAAAGACATAGTCTTATACATAGAAAAATTCTGCATATTCACACATGGAATGCTGTGCTGGGGGATTGAGTTTTTCTGCTTCCTTGCCAGAGGTCCATTTATTTTGGAATCCATTCCACATATATGAATGCTTCATCCACTTTTTCCTTCTTGCTATCAAATAGCAGAAAGAAAGAAAGAAAGAAAGAAAGAAAGAAAGAAAGAAAGAAAGAAAGAAAGAAAGAAAGAAAGAAAGAAAGAAAGAATACCAGGATTGCAGGAAAACCAGGCACTTGCCTGGGTGCCCATTCACCCACCTGTTTGTTCCCCATCACTGATGTGGTCCTTGCTCAACCGAAAGGAGAACTATCTCAATTATTCTCATCTAGGAGGCCCATTCAGGTGGGCAAACACACTATAGGATTAATATTCATAGAGACAAGAAGAATGGGACCACAAACAATCACAATTTTCTGCCTTCCCCTATCTGCCTGTCGCAGAAGCTGGGCCAGCTGTTAGCATACGTCCTGCTTCTCTGTTCTTTCTAATAAATCCCATTTGCTGAGAAATTATGGCTTTTAATCAACCCTCAGCATATCTTTCACATTTCAAATGTGGAAGGAATTGTAAAACCTATATATCTTTAAAATCTAACTTGAGGTTTTGGCAAGTACAAATGTACTTACATGCAACCAATTTATCAGCTACAAAATGTATGATTAAGCAACGTATCTTTAATCGGTTAACTGTTCTGCTGTTTCCCACTAAAATGGAAAGGTGTTTGGGGCAATGAATGCCATTCTGGGCAGAATGATGTAATATATGTAAATACAATTAAGGTGCACGAGGGAAGACCTGTATGATGAAAGAAACTGTTGGAGGAATCTGGAATTTTGTTTTAGCACCAAAAACTAGTGTGTTAAGATCTATGTAATCTTCATCCCCTTCCCTTGGAAAATGAAATTATCAGTCTGCATACTTCTTGGTTAAAGGGAACAAAGTACATTTATTTACTGTATAGTAGACACCTTTGTTCTTTTTAATGTTACCTTTGGAGAGCAGAAAACGGAAGAGAAGGGCTAACAGGAAGGGCAGACTGCTCTTAAAAACTGAGGAAAATGAGGGGAAACTCTCAAAGTTCAATGGGAGATCTAGAATATGCTCCTCACAGATACCTACTATTAGAGGGAAATCATGAACCATCTGATTTTCCCAAAGGAGCTGCCCTGTCCTATTCACCTGAACATGTTTATGCCTCTTCTCTGTGTTGAGGAAGATCTGAGAGCAGAAACAGGCATTTTAGATGACCCAAAAGAGCAAAGCCTGGTGCTTAGATGCTGCCTCATAGCACTTAAAGCACTCTGTAGGTGGTTCACAGTTAATTATGCAGGCTACACATCCCCCCCCCAATCTCCTGTGTGCTGGGTACTCATTCTACTGATCTTGGAAGAAGGCTGAGACAACCCAGAGCCATCAGTCTGGGATAAAATCCTGGGTTGCGAGCAGAGTTTTGGATGCAGTTCAGCAGCTTAACCACTGTGCCACAATAGTCCATGATCAGACAAGGAAAATCCTTTAAAATGAATGTGTTTGACTGTCACATCAAGAGATTCTTTCACTTTGCAGAGTCTGAAAATTAGCTTGGGTTGTTTGGTGGTTGATAGGCATGGTCTTCTCTAAAATGTAACTTCACAAATCCAGAAAACCACTTAAAATGACTTCTCTCCAACACTAATGTGCTTTCAGCTGTAAAGGTAGATTCTCCAAAATGACTGGTTTGGTTTAAGGGAAGCAAACAAAAGCGTTGCTAGGGCAGGCAATCTTCTCCTCAAAAACCTACCTAAGTAATAAACTGGAAATGACTCCATTCTTCTCTTAAACTGCCAACAACCTGCTTCAGCTTCATATCCAGCCAATTTCCCCTTCGTTTTGATTAGAACCAGAGGCCTAGATGCAATGTCTTAATTGGGATAAACTGGGAATTTTTAACCCCCATCCTCACCCTGGAACCCTTGGGAGCAAAAACTAACAAAAACTGCTCAGTAGAATTTCCCAGTCCTTTGAAGCACTGCTTAGGGCATGGGGATGATGCAAAGGAGAAGAGAAATTGCCCTAGTACTGCCTGTTTTAAAAGAAATAGTTTCCACCAGGTACTTGCTGGATTCTGCAAGGAAAAATGCCTTTGATTTCATTCAAGCCTGATCACTTTTTAAACACACACACACACACACACACACAATCTCTAGGGTTAGTTATATTTCAGGTGCTAGCTTTAAAATGGCTGTTGTCCTGATAAAGCAGCTTTGAACAGGTTCATATAAAATGAGTCCAGAGTGATATATAATGATACATCATTAGTGCAAAACTTTCATAATTGCAGTTTAACTCCTATGAGATTAAAAGAAGTGAAACAAATTGAACTGGGCTTCATGGTTGAGAAACTCCTATGTTTAGGTAAACTCAATGCTTTTACACTTAATGATTGTGTAAAAAAATTCAGAAGAAAGTCTCTTTACAAAGGAGATATATCAAACCGGGAGATTAAGAAAAATGAAAACTCCAACAATTTACAGTTAACAACTGGGGATGAAGGGAAATTTTTATTACGAAAGACATGAATACAAATATTTCAGAAGGAGAGAAGAAAGTAAAAGTAGTAAATCACTGCCTTCTCTCTCTAATGATGCATAATTATAAATACTTCCTATTAAAATAATCTTGGAACACCTGTGTTTTTTCTAGTAAGGAGACTTGTAGGTAAATTCTGTTTCTTGATGAAGTCTCTACCAGATGGCAACTTATCTCTCTCAGCAATTTATAGCATCTCCACAAACTGTTCTTTAACTGACTTTTTAATTGGTACATGATATGCCAGACAGCCTGATGTTTTCTATTGCTGAAGACAAAGACAAGGTGGATATCAATGGTCTATTAAATTCTCAGGCACTGGGTCACCTATTGAGTCCTGCAAGACTCTTCATCAGGAAGGTCGCTGACCTCACTCCCTTGTCTTTAAAACAAGGTTTGAGCTGGATCTTCTTCTTCAAGTGCCATGTCCTCATAGAATGTTGGCGATTAGTAGCATGACCTTCAGAGATTAGTCAGAGATTAGACAGTGATTAGGACATGAGGAAATGGTTTCAAAAACTACAGAAAAATCGATTCAATTTAAACATTAGGAAGAATTTCATGACAGTTCGAGCTGTTCAGCAATGGAATATGCTGCCATGGGCAGGGCCGGCGCTTCTATTAAGGTGAACTAGGCAGTTGCGTAGGGCACCAAAATGGATAGAGGGCACTGGACAGCCTGCCGACCCACCCGCCGCTGGCCACCTCCGTCTGTCCCCCCTGCCCACCAGCCGCCTGCTGCTGCCCGCCCATCGCTGCCCGCAACTGCCCGCGTGCATTGCCGCCCACCACCTGCGCCCGTCACCGTCCCCCGCCACCCCACCACCTGCCCGCCACCACCCTGCCCACCCACGCGCTGCCCGCCCCACCCCCCACCCCTCACCTAGGTTGCAAAAAAACCTTAGCACTGGCCCTGGCCATGGGGAGCGGGTGGAGTCTCCTTCTTTGGAGGTTTTTAAGCAGAGGCTGGATGGTCATCTGTCGGGAGTCCTGTGATGGGGGTTCCTGCATGGCAGGGGTTTGGACTAGATGGCCCTTGAGGTCTCTTCCAACTCTATTATTCTATGATTCTATGACCTGGTTTTTATGATGTCTGGATAGGCCCTCAAATAGCAGGTACTTTCAGAAGAAAAAAAGACATCTCTCTAGCATCCCTTCATATGTAGGATTGTTTTCTGTCAGAAAGGCCAAGCGGCTGCATAACCTGTAGATCCTTCACCCACAGCTGCTCTTCACAGGCTGCAGAATGTACTGCCCATGGAAACCTGCTTGGTGCTGATGATGGCCTCATGGTGTCATTATGTCCAAATGTGACTGCTTTGGAGGTCCAGTGACCCTGGATGCAGGTCTCTTCAACTGTATGTTTTGCATTTCATTGTATTTGGTTGTTTTCCTTGATTAAGCAGAATTCTTTTGGCTTGCTTAGGCTGCTTTCACATTGTTTCTCAAAATTTGCTTTAAATTTGTTTGTACTGATTGGATTCTTGGCTGAGCTCTTTGGATACGCAGCAGGATACAAATACGTAAATAAAGAAATTCCTCATTACAGTTGTTGACTAGGCAAGAGAATCACCGATAAAGGCAAAATAAAATCCATACAAAAACAAATTCAGCATTCTGATTCACAAGGGCTAAGGAACAAAATAAACCATGGTTGGTAGGCTTGTGTGGAGTCATAATTGGACATGATGAAATTCTCAGGGATGCTTTTGGGGTCCCCTGAGACCCCTCCCAAAACATTCCTTTTTGGGCCAGGATAAATAATTCATTTCCAGGACATTCAAAAGAGCCAAACACACAATTCTGTTTGAATCCCCCTGAATTGGCAGTTCATCCCTACTGTGGTCATGGCTCATGGAGTGACGGCCACAGATCACCCCCCGGAGACATCCTTTTACTCTCAGAGCTACCTCCATTGCCCCTCTATCTATATGAACCCTGGCTTTTAGCCATAGCCAGCCCCCCCTTCCCTCTAGGAAGCTTACTTCCATCATATCCATTTGCCTACACTGGCCCAGGTCTCTGGCCCCAGCCAACCTCACCCCCCCTCTCGCTTTTCCTTTCCACCCCTCCTGCCTGCCCTTTCCTGATGATTTCATCATGCTCATGGCTTGCCAGGGAATGATTCTAAAACAATCATTCTCAGGAAACAGGGACCTCCTTACCATCTGAGATCTGGTTCCACTGCCCCTGCCTGGCACAGACTCCTGACCCAAAGGGTGCCCCCCTCCTTCACCACCCCTCTCCTCTCTCTCTCTCTCTCTCCTTCTCTTCTCTTCTATCCTTCTTTCTCCTCCCACCCCAGTAACCCTGGGCGTGCTTAAACTGTGTGCCTACACTCTCCTGTTCTTGGACCTGAGCCATCTTTGGGTAAGGTGGTGACCGCATGGCAAAGAGGAAGAACCGTCTAGCAGCCTCCATTCCTTCAAGACGACCCAAGCACGTCTCACCTGCGGATGTACCAAGAGATTAAATCATAGCCCAAGGCATTCCATTGTCCTGCTTCCACATTCACCCAGGATCCGTCTGGCAGCCAAAGACTTTCCCAATCGGCTTTTCCATCCCACATTGTCACTTCTCAGCTCCCCATTGTGCTTGTTCCGTTTCCCCATCGACTTGTTAATTGTTTTGTGATCACCCAGGCTTTTGGACAATGCTGACTCTTTCCCCCTCATTGTTAACCCTCTAGTTACCCATTAAAGGATTAGTTTTGGCCTAATCACACCCATGCTGGGGTCCTGTTCCAGAGTATCAGGAACGCCGAGGACCTCCCCCAAGAGACTCCTGAGTTGACCCCCATTGGCTGTCCCCAGAACAGCACTCCTAGCCCAACCCAGAGGAGGCGACACTCTGTGGGTTGGGGAAAGGAGGAAATAAAGATTGTGTGTTTCCTGTTTTGGGTTGCTGAATGCCTCACTTCTGCTTTGAGTGATCCGTTCACCTTACCATCTTTATTAGGCCTAATAAACTGGTAATATTTGCCTGGATCTCTCTGTATTGGGTTTCTTCATTGGGTCTTGTGAAATCCAACAGCTTGCAGCAGGATTAGCTTGCTGTGGTCTCAACACTTGTATGATCCCTGCAACATAGGAAAACCTTGACAAGGCAGAAGGAATTTTGCTTCATAAACAATATGATACATTTAAGTTTCTATCTCTATGCAGAAACGTAAAGAGAAGGTCAGACATTAATTGCTGTTTGGACACATGAGGAAGAATAAAATAAAGCAGAACATGTTAGAGAATCTCAAGAGACTCCAGACCCAAATGAACAATGGTCCATGACTGAAGTGCTAATAAAAGAGAATAGCAACCAATTTATTCACCATCAGCCGATGAAAATGACACCCTATACTCATAGAACTTGGCATTTCTAAACAAAATAAGAAGAGCTGTACTGGATCAGGCCAAGGGTCCATCTATTCCAGACTCCTATATCTGAAGGTGGCCCCACCAGATTCCTCTGAGAGCACGAGACAACTACAGACCCATCTCCTTTTACCACTCCCCTGTGCCTGGCATTCTGAGGTACCCTCCTTTTCAGCCTAGAGATAACACATATCCTCAGCATGGCTTGTAACCTGTGGTGGTCTTTTCCTCCAGAAATCTGTCCAATCTCCTTTTGAAGGCATCTAGGACAGATACCATTACCACAGTCTGCAACCCCAAATTCCTTTAGAGAAAGAATGCCAAAATAGATAGGAAAACAGAAATTATATGTCAGTGAACCAAGGTCCTGATGGCCAACCTCATGTTGTTTTAAAGAACCAATGTTCTAGCTCTTTCTTGACTGAGAATCAGAGGTTGCACAGAGGAAAATCCTAATGATTGTAAGTGTAGCATGGGCAAACTAAAACCAAACATTTATAAACGTATCATCCTAAAACACTCTTCAATAAGAAGTCCCATTTCTATAGAGAAATGCAACCCTTCTGGAAAACATCAGAGGCCAGGCCATTCACAATGTAGGCCTCTGACCGGTTTCTCCAACAGAACTGCGTTTGACAGATGGTTAGGACCCCCAAGAACAGCCCTAAGAAAAAAATGACTAAATCCACTCATCTTTAATATTACCACTCTTTATCCAAATGGCTGCTTCATATAGATGTGGGGTTATTGTTTTTGTGGCATGAAATGGCTGATGTGCTAAAGAAACAAAATGTCCCCCACCCACACCCTCACATATTACAATGCAGAATGGCTAAACTATTATGCACTACCAAGAGTGCTGAGGTGTTACGGAAATTGCAGTTCAGGGATGAACAAAGGTGGATGCCCAAGTGTTTGTAATGGGGGGGGGAAAAACATGTTCAACAACATGTTTGCTGACTGGCAATATTAGCTCTTAAACCTGGAAAATATTAAAACCATTCATTTACTGCAATTTATAGTTAAGTGGTTAATGTTCCAGTGCTGAGCAAAGGCCTAGTTCAGTAAAGTAATATGTGAATTATAGTTTTTTATGACTGTTGATATTTGTGGAGGAGTGCTCTTCACATTGCTTTATCTGATTGGTTTTGTTTGTAAGATCTCTATATTGAATTCTGTGCTTTTGCTGGAAAAGCACTAAAAGGAATGAAGGAGATTTAGCTCCTCAGGCTGAACTAGCCAATTGTCAGACAGCTCATATATAGAACTAAAGGTCCAGTAAACTCAAAAGGCCGAGAAGATTCTTGTTTGGGGAAAACAGCTGGAACATTCAATGAAATAAAATTCTGAGAAGAAATTCTGAGCTAGCCACAGACAAAACATACAGTATATTGTTTTATTGTCTTCTTGTTATTTACTAACTCGAAGTGGTGAAATGAAACTATCTTGGAACACCCTGGTTGGAAGGACCTCATCATTCCCCATTGCTTTGTTCTTCCTATCTGTTTCTGAAGGGATCTTGAAAGTAACAAAATTTAGCGATAATCTTTTAGCTGATCGATAGTTTTAGTTCAGTTTCCCTCAGATCTGTTAGCCAAGAGAAACTCCCATACCTTATAGTCCAAGGAGACATGTGCAATTGAAAAGGGAAGATGTATAGTATTAACTGAGTACCTTGCAGTATAGGTCCAGAATGAAGGAACTTACTCTGCTGATGCATGATTGTTCTCACAATGGGTTTTTTGAAATTATACCTACTACAGAATGGTATAGATTGAGGCTGAATGGCTGAGTAGATCTCACAATAGTCTGTGCTGACTCGAGGGCTGGCAAATAGTTGGATTACATTCAGTTTTCAATCTCAGAGTTTGGACTCAGAACAAAAGGAACTGGTAACATTCAATATACAGTGGTACCTTGTACAACGTAATTAATTGGTTCCAAATCAAATTACGTTGTACAAAGTTTCCGTTGTACAAATTCTAATTTCCCATTGGAATGCATTGAAAGCGGATGTAATCCGTTCCAATGCATTCCAATGGCGCTAGGTTTTTTGGGGTGAGGGGGTGGGTGGGCGGGAATTCCCCCCCGCGAACCTCTTGCCAAGCCCCGGTGAATTCCCCCCCCCGCCGGCTCACCTCTTCCGGGAGAAAGGAGGAGCACCGGCGGCGGCGCTGCTACTGCGCCTCTTCCTCCTCCTCTGCAGGTGGTGGGCGGAGGTGGCCCCCCGTCTCCCCTCCCTCCTTCC
Source organism: Phrynocephalus versicolor (assembly GCA_023846285.1). Taxonomy (NCBI): domain Eukaryota; kingdom Metazoa; phylum Chordata; class Lepidosauria; order Squamata; family Agamidae; genus Phrynocephalus; species Phrynocephalus versicolor. The sequence continues at coordinate 21,899,593 of JAHTLZ010000074.1, read as the reverse complement.
CTCTTTCCCCCGGCGGCCAGAGGTGGTTGGGGAGAGGTGGCCGCGGGGGTGGGGGAAGGGAGTGGGGTGCGCCGCTTGTCCTGGGCGCCCCCTCGTCTCCCTTCCCTCTTTCCCCCGGCGGCCAGCATCACTCGCCGCCAGGGCTGCCCTGGGAGCAGCAGCAGCAGCAGCAGCAAAAACACTGGGGGCTTGGGGGGGAATTCCCCCGCTCTCTCTTGCCGGAGCCCCGGAGGCCTCGTTAACCGCCGCCGGAGGAGGAGGAGGAGGGACCGGAGCGCGGCACTGAGGAGAACGAGGAGGAGGAGGAGGAGGAGGTGGCGGCGGTGGTGGTCGTGAAGGAGGAGGAAGGAGGAGGAGGAGAGAAAGAGGAGGCGCCTTCCTTTTCCCCTCAGCGGAGCTCGGCCGGCCCGTTCCTTTTCCTCACCAACCCGAAGTGGGGGGGCACCCCTTCCTCCTCCTCCTCCTCCTCTTCCCTCACCCTCCCCTCTACCCCTTACCCCCGACCCAACCGGTGTGCCGGAGGAGCGACCCCCTCTCCTCCCCCAACCCGAGCCGGCATCGGCGGCGGCGGCAAGAGGCAGGCGGGGGAGGGGAAATCCCAGCCCCCCCGCCCCAGGGCACGCACCCCCTTCCCCTCCCAGCGGCGGCGGCGGCGGCAAGAGGCAGGCGGGGGAGGGGAAATCCCAGCGCCCCCCCGCCCCAGGGCACGCACCCCCTTCCACCTTCCTTTACACGCCAGTAATCTCTCTCTCTCTCTCTCTCTCTCTCTCTCTCTCTCTCTCCACTCCCCCCCTCTTCCCCGGTGGCCGCGGGGGGAGGCGGGGGGGCGGAATTTTTTTTCCGTTATACGGAGTTTTCGTTATACAAACCCTACGTTATACGAGGGTTTACTGTACCTTATTATGAAAGAGAGACAAAAGTCTCAGGCTCTGTAAAAACAAATAAAGGTTTTTTTACAGTTTGTTTCATTAGGGCAGGTTTTAAATTCCACTGAATCAACGGAATGTATGGAGACTAGAGATGGGCACGACTAGGGAAAATGACGTTTTCGAGTTGTCGTGTGTCGGAAGCAGCCCGTTTCGGCTCGTTTCCGTTTTTCGCGAAAATTCACAAAAATTAGTCGGTTCGTTTTTTTGTTGTCGTTAGTACTGGTTTGGGGGAGGTAGCGGGCTCCTGGAGGCAGCTGCAGGAGTCAGCCAGAGCCACAAGTGACGGACTGGCAGACTCTTTGCACCCGCTGCATCTCACATACTTGCATGTAGTGCAATGCAAGTAGATCTGGCTTAGGGTTAAGATGGGTTAGCGCAAGGGCTAGGGTTAGGCTAGTTACGGGTGAGGTTAGGGTGAGTATTGGGGTGCACCTCTGGGTGCCTCTCTGACCCACTTAGAAGGACAGTGTACTGGCGTATGGGTTAGGCTTAGGCTTAGGGTTCGGGTTTGGGCTACGATTAGTGCGCTGTTTATGCCCGATTGGCACATCCCAGAAGTCTCTGTGGTCAACCTGGCCAAGTGGCCATGCGATTGGTGGAAAATTTGCATGGTCCACTCCCATGGGCGAGCCCATGGTTGCGAATGCGCAGGTGTAAAAAAATAAAATAAAATAAAATAAAATAAAACCAACGGAGACTTTTTTTTGCAAGAAAAACCCACTGCTGCTACTGTAAAAATTCAAGCATTTAAAATAGCTAATTTTCGCATGTGTCTGTGGTGCTTTGGTGGGGTTTTGGGCAACGATTTCAAAAAAAAAATATTGCGGTCGCCATTTTGGATCCCCCCGCACTGCATGGCAAATGGATGCGCCCTCCCAGCCTGGTACAGTCAGCAAAACCTGGCCATGCGATTGGTGGAATGGCTCCAAAACTTTGCATGGTCCACTCCCATGGGCGAGCCCATCATTGCGAATGCGCAGGTGTAAAAAAATAAAATAAAATAAAATAAAATCAACGGAGACTTTTTTTTTTTGCAAGAAAAACCCACTGCTGCTACTGTAAAAATTCAAGCATTTAAAATAGCTAATTTTCGCATGTTTCTGTGGTGCTTTGGTGGGGTTTTGGGCAACGATTTCAAAAAAAATATTGCGGTCACCATTTTGGATCCCCCCGCACTGCATGACAAATGGATGCGCCCTCCCAGCCTGGTACCAGCAGCGCAGCAGTAGCAATAGCCAAGGAGAGGGGGGGCGGGGAACCCCCCCCCCAAATAAAACACCCTTCTGGCCTGGTAGGTGCCCTCAGACAGTTTTTGCCTGCTTTTAGGGCCGGGAATCGGGTTTTTTTTTTTTTAACTTTTAAAAACTTTTTTTCTGTGCCTCTTGGCATCGCGCGATCGCACGATGCCAGGAACGACCACGACAAATCAGACCAAATTATTCGTTCGTCAGTTCGAGTTCGAGTTCTGGCGGAGTAATTCCTGTTACCGTTTCCGTTGAGTAACGGAAACGGAAACGGGAATACCGCTAAGTCGTGCCCATCTCTAATGGAGATGCTGACTTCCTAAATTTCCACTGATTAAATGACTATAGTGCAGTGATTTTCAACCTTGGGTAACCCAGGTGTTCTTGGACTGTAACTCCCAGAAACCCCAAGCCACACTGCTGGTAGTGAAGCCTTCTGGGAACTGCAGTTCAAGAATGCCTGGGTTACTCAAGGGTGGGAACCACTGCAAAATAACTATGCTAAGCAATAATAGGATTTGGGTCATTATGAACTTTCAGGGATCACAATCCATTTCCCCAGACACATGAGGTGAAATATTGTATTTAGCCACTCGTTTATATATAAATACTGTGTATAGTGCAAGGGTGGGGATCCTGTGAAGATGAATACGAGCATCAAAATTTCACAGCAGCATTGAAAAACACCAGGAAATAGCTTTAAGTATGTATATTACATAAACATACAGACATAACTAACGCAGTTAAATGTCAGGTGTAAGCTCTCTTTGAGATGCAGACATGTCAAGTTGTGGGAGTAGCCTGTACTTTTCTAATTAACATCTAATTGTGTGGTCTGCATAGAAGATTATAAAGAAAATTTGGTTATTAATATATACAATGAGCTAAGAATCCTTAGTCTTTAAGGCCTTAACTACAAACTGGAGCTTGTGGATGAAATTTCCCTAGCCGATCTCCCTTTGTAATTCTTTCCTCCTCTAAAACATTCATTTTCATATCGATTACTGAGTGTCCTGAAAAGCTGAAGTATTCTGAAACTGCCTTTTGTGTGTTTCTGATGTAAGATTACTGCCCATTCATTCTCATGGGTAGACACTGTCCTTTTACAGTGTCCAAGACCTTCTAAAATGACATCATACTGCATTCAGTATAAGCCATGATACAACAGATGGAATTTCTGGTGTACAGGATGGAGGGTTGTGATGGGGGGGGGGGATGCACATTTTTCCATCTAGAGAAGGCCAGTTAAGAGATTAAGATAACTTTAGTGGTCTGAAATACAAGTTCTGCTCTTTGGTTTTCAGGAAACTCATGGTGAGGGTGGTTTTTTCCCTTCCCAGTGATTGTGGTGTCATGGCACTGAAGAAGGCAGCAGAGGCTGGGAAGCGAAAGAGGGAGCTAGGTCATGATTAATGCTACTTACCATAGTTTGACTTTTTAAAAAGTGCTTCCCCCCACCCCCACCAAAGGTTTCTCTTTACTTTCCCTTTCCACCCCTGTTTTCCAAGCCACAGGAGTACCACTTTCAAGTACAACTACAAGTTAAACTACTACTCTTCCTCTTACTGTATCTCAGGCATGTTCAAAGTAAGGCCTGGTGGCCAAATGCGGCCCATTTTCAAACTTAACGTGGCCCACGGCCTCTTCTCCCCACCAGCTCAGCCTGTCACGTATCCCTGCTAGCTGGCCCCTCCCCATACCAGATGGAGACGTCATCTTGCAGTTTTATGGTTTGCCAGACCTCCTGCCTCTGTCCAGCGACCCAGCCACCTGCCCAGCCTACCTGCCCCCAGCACTATTGCTGCAGCATCTTCCCTGCCTTCTTGCATGTTATAGAGACTTGTCCAAAGTCCAGCCTGGGGGCCAAATGCGGCTGAATGGTCGGCCCACACACATTATCACCTCACCAAATCTGGCCCTACTTGCAAAAAGGTTGGACACCCCTTGCTGTATCTTCTTACCTTGTCATGTAAATTCTTATATGTTGTTTCTCCAATCTCTTCCTTTTTTCCAGACTCCACTCAAAATTGGCTGCCAGCTCTTTGTTCCCCTGAAGCTCTCCCCTCTTGTACTTGTGCATGCCTGTGGCACCAGCCAGTAGGGGAAGTGTCCCAGTGTGATCCCACACAAGATGTGATTATGACTGGCTGCCCACACATAGACACATCTCCGCTGCTCCTCCACAATTGCCTGGCACCCTCCAGAAGTCCAAGGCTGGCAGATTCTTACCCTGGGACTTTGGAGAACTGCACTCGCTACTATACCCTGAACATTCTCGAAATATATTGTTACTTTAAAACAAACAAACAAACAAGACAAGACAACAACAGAATACAGTGGTACCTTGACTTTTGGTTGCTTCGACAACCAAAATATTCGACTTATAAATGGAAAATGTATAGGGAAAATTTGGCTTACAAAGAGAAGATCATGGGTTGTAAAACAGCCAAGGGTGTCATGATCATTACTTAGAACTGGCCTGCTGTCATGGATGAGGTTGAGAAGTTGCTGCTGCTGTGGATCCATGAGGAGGAGCATGTAGGGGACCTGTGACTGAGGCAGTCATCTGTGCCAAGGCCAAGGCCTTGCATGCTGACCTGGTTGCCCAACAGCCAAGAACTTCCCATGAAGACTTCAAAGCAAGCCATGGGTGGTTCAACAAATTCAAGAACAGGTCCGGCATCTGTAGCGTGGGCCAGCACGGAGAGGCTGCAAGTTCTGATCTGCCTGCAGCTGAAGAATTTGCCACCAAGTTCTCAGATACTGTGACTTCTGAGGGCTACCTCCCAGAGCAGGTCTTCAATTGTGATGAAACTAGCCTCTTCTGGAAACGGGTGCCGAAGAGGACCTTCATCACACAGGAGGAGACCAAAATGCCTGGCCACAAGCCGATGAAGGACTGTCTCAACCTCCTCTTCTGTTCAAACGACAGTGGGAGACTGAAAGTAAAGCTGGTTTACCATTCGGAGACACCCCCCTGGAGCTTTCAAGAAGCACAAGGTTAGCAAAGAGAGGTTCGGCGTGATGTGGAGATGCAATTCCAAGGCCTTGGTCACATGCGTCCTATTCGTGGAGTGGGTCAATCAGGTGTTTGGTCCCATTGTGAAGCAGTACCTCCAGGAGAAGAACCTGCCACTGAAGGCCGTCCTTCTGGTGGACAACGAACCTCCACATCTTCCTGGCCTAGAAGACTTGGTGGAGGAATTCAGCTTCATCCTTCCACCCAACACCAACACCCTCATCCAGCCCATGGACCAGCAGCTGACTGCCAACTTCAAGAAGCTGTACATGAGGGAGCTGTTCCGGCGTTGCCTGGATATAGCAATAATTTTGGACAGCTAGTGGCAGCTGGGTACTGGAGTAATGGAAAAGTGCTTTGAACACACACACACACACACACACACACACACAGACAAAATCCGAACCAGCAGAGCAACCATCCTCCCTCCTCAGGGGAGGCCTCCTTTTATTAACCTTCTACCCTAGGTAATTAGAATAGGTGATTACATCCTCTCTTTGTGTCGCAGTAGTAAATCCCCCAAATATAGTGAAAGAGGCATTACATGGGAGGTCTAAATTATTATACATTACTGGTGTACTGCTAACTATGTGCATTGCCCTAATTGGTAAGCTTTAGATAAGAAGCAGTTCTCTAATTGGCAAACTTAACTAGTAAGACAATGCGATCACATATTGGCATGCTTTACTGGTAACATGAGAAGACAAAGGAGGAATCTAGCTTAACTAAGGAAGATAGAGAGAGGGGGCTAGTGTGCTGGCACAAACTTGTTTTTGCTGTTGCAAAGAACTCTGGCCTTTTGCATCAAAAGCTGTTGCTTCTGATATAGCAAAATACGGCCACAGTCATGCCAACCCAAAAGCCTAATCCCACACCTGGACATGACTGATGGGTCAGGCATCACCATGGCTGACTGCTGGAAGCACGATTTTGGCATTGTGGGCTGCCTGCAGCTCATCAAAACTGCATGGGACAGCGTCAGCTAGAGCAGTGCTGCCCAACCTTTTTATCCCCGCGGACCGGTAAATTTTTGATAATTTTTCTGTGGCCCGAAGCTGGGGGTGGGGGTGGGGAAGGGGGGGAGATAAAGGAATGCGAAAGGGTGGTCCGACGGGGAGGCAAAAGGGGTGTGTGTGAAAGCAAAGGATGGGAGGGAAGGAGGAGGGGGAGGCACGAGAGCGGCGGTGGTGGCGGCGGCGGCAGTCACCGGCTGGGGGCGTCGGGCGTGCCACTCCCCCCCCACGCACGGGGGGGAACCCGGGGCTCCTGGGCAGGCGGGCCCCCGCCGCCTCCTCTGGCGCCGGGGCCGGGAGCCGCACACGGGTCTCGCTGCTGGCGCCCCGCTTGCTCCTGCTCCTGCTGCCGCCGCTGCCGTGGGCCTCCTCCTCCGCCGGGGAAAGCGAGCGGGGCACCAGCAGTGAGATCCGCGCGCGGCACCCACCCGGCCGCACCGGGAAGTGCCCTCGCGGCGCCGACGTCCATGAAGAGCCGCCGCCGCTGCCTCCTGCTCCTGCTCCGGTTCCTCCTCCTCCTCCTCCCGCCGCCGCCGCCGGAGGAGCAGCAGCAGCAGCAGCGGGGGCAAATGCGGAGGGGTCGCGGCGGCGGCGGCAGGGCAGCGATGGCGATTGCGGGGGGGTCGTGGCGGCGGCGGCGGAGATGGCGGGGGGTCACGGCGGCGGCGGCGGGGCGGGGGCGATTGCAGGGGGGTATGCTGTTGCTCCCGTGGGCCGTAGGTTGAGGACCCCTGGCGTAGCGCAGAAGTTCCCTTTCCGGCTTTGGAAGCCACGCCCCCTCCTTCCCTCCCTCCCTTGGCGGGGGCGGGCTCACTTTCCCCGCGGCGGCGAGGCTTCCCCTGGTTTCCTCAGGCGGCCCGGTGCCGATTGACCCACAGACCGACACCGGTCCACAGCCCAGGGGGTGGGGAACACTGAGCTAGAGGAACCTCAACACTTGTTGGAGGAACTTGTGGTCAGACTCTGTTATCTCTCCTGAAGCAAGCACACAGGAGCCAGCAGTGGTTGAAGAGATCATCTCCCTGGGGCGGTCCACGGGCTTGGAGGTTTCTGAGGAGGATGTCACTGAGCTGGTGGAGAGACACACCCTCAAACTTTCCACCAAGGAGCTGCAGCAACAGGAGCAGCAAGGTTTGCATCATGGCACACCTGAGGAGCAGGAGGAGGAACCAAGGCAGGTGCTTTTATCAGTTTTGAGGAGGGCTTGTGAACTGTGAGGACAGCTGCAAACCTTGGTGAATGAGCACCACAAGCAGCAGGCTGAAGCCCAGGAACTTGTGGACCAGTTTGATACTGCGGTCATTGCCCCTTGGTTAGCAATGCTCCAGAAGAGACAGAGGCAGGAGACCATGGACTGGTTTGCTGTCAAGCAGGTTAGGCAGGAGGAAGAACCTTCCTGTTCTGCCCATTTGCCGTCCTTTGCCTGCCCTTCCCAAAAATTATTTTTTGTTGGGATTTTTAAAAAGTTCATTGTTGTTTAGAGTCTACAGTAAAGTTTATCCTGTTAATGTTTGTTTTTCCTGTTCAAAACTGTGATGTGTGATGCCTTAAAATGTTGCCTCAGGTTGAGGCATGTTCCTTTACAGAATGCCTGCCTTTTAAAGTGCGCTAAAGTGTCTTTATCATGTTCAAAACTGTGATGTGTGATGCTTTAAAATGTTGCCTCAGGTTGAGGTGTGTTCCTTTACAGAGTGCCTGCCTTAAAGCTGCACTGAAGTAACCTGCATCAGGTCCAAAACCTGTGATGTGTGAGGTTTAGAAATGTTGGCTGAGGGTGAGCCATGTTCAGAGTGCCTGCCTGTCTTTACAGTGCACTGATGTGATCTGCATCAGGTCCAAAAATGTGTGAAGCTTGAAATGTTTATTCTGGTTAAGTAACGCTGCTGTGCAGTGTGCATGTCTTTAAAGTTTTGCACAAAAAACTGGTGTCTGCATCTTTTTCCTAGCCTCTGGAACGAATTAATCCATTCCCAATGCATTCCTACAGGAAACTGCTATTCGACTTACAAATCATTGGAACTTTCAAAGATGCATTCGGAACAGATTAAAAACATAACTCGGGGTACAATTGTATGTTTTCCAGTGTCCAAATTTTTAAAAATACAGAAAAGTGGGTGGGTGGGAGCAGGGATGTTGCCACATATGACAACATTACTTCCTCTATCCCCTTGAGGACATAAATGGACTTTTTGAGCGAAACAAGCGCAGGTGTATCTGTGTTTGGGCTTAAGGTCACTGGTACGACAGGGTATGGTGGCCACTGCTCTATAACACAAAAGGAGGGCAGATGTCACCAAGAAGGAAGACATGAAAGACAAGGGCCAACACAAAGGAGAACATCCTTGCATTATATCTGCACATGTGAATTTAAACTAATATATGCAAATACCATCAAAATTATATTATTACAATAATTTAAATGGCGCTACACAGTTGTTCGCCATATTGCACAAGACTAGTAAGTACCTAGGGACACACCATTGAGAAAAAGATGGGATACAAATCAAATAAGGCATTGTGTTTAGTAACTATCTGAAATGCCCTGCAGCTTACTGAAAAATACGGTAATACTGGGAATGTCAGGGTATGTGTGTTTGCAAACAGAGGTTACAAACTTTGTTGAAATATCTAACTAGGCAGCAATCACTTATTTCAGTCTGAGCAATGTTTTCAGAAAGTCAATTTCCGGGATAGATCTCCCCCTCCGAAGTTCACAGAGTGCCATCCTAGATTCTTGCTGTGCATCAGGAGTCACATCCGCGCGTGGGGTTTGTTCCCAGACTTGCAAGATGAGCCCTTTGCCCAATTTTAAGAGAGAGAGAGACGACTAGATAAAATTTCCAATCAAAGTCTTGCTACATAAAGAGATGTAACTTCGTGAATTCATTACTCATAAGGGCCTTATGATTAAAATGATTTGGGAGGGGTTTTTAATTTTTTTAATTTTTTTCCTTTTCTTTTTCTCCTGCCTGCCTCATTTGGCAAAGCCTGATGAAGACAAGTTGCCTTCAAGATTTTATTGGTAGAATAAATATTCATTTTTTTTTAAAAAAACTCCTGTTTATGAATGTGAGATACTGTATTGTGCTTTTATGCCGACAATTAAAAAGCCATGAAGTGGCCCAATATTGCTACACATTGTGTCCACATTGCCAGTAACAAAATGACTTTATTTATTATACTGAGTAGTGCCCATTAGTGGCAAAGCACTATTCTGGGTGGTTTACAAGCAGTTAAAAAAAACTACAACAAAGCAAGATGCCAAGCTTATACTGTACACAGCAAAGGACAGCCTGAATTTTGACAACACCAATGGCAGCAGTCAATATGGTCTACAAGACACCCTCTTTTGCTCACGACTGTTTACAAAGTGATACCACACAGGGGAATATCCCAGAAGTTGACTCCTTTCCCCCCAGCAGTTAACCGTTTTTCACCCAAACACAAAGCAACTGTCTGGATTGTTTTTCAACAAACGTGAATGGTAGTGAGTTGATTATGTTCTTCATTCAGATTAAGTTCTGCATGCTGTGGCCAAACACTTTCTCCCAGTCCTTGTGAAATACAGCCCATCACTTGCTAGCAGTCCATCTTCCAAAACTTGTTGCCTTTGGCTGCAAAATCCAAATCCCTTATGTCTGCACTAGGGATAGGCAATTCGTTTCGGAACCTACTGGTTGTGAAAGAACCTGTGTGAGTCCAGGTGGTGTTCAGAACACAAACAGTGTGTTCTGACACACAAACAGCCAATGTCTTACCTTCCTCTGCTCCAGCATGGAGCTGAGCTCCGAGGAAGCAGGCTAGGACATCATCTCCATGGTGCCAGCCAATCAGGAGCTGTGAAGAGACAGGCATCATCCCACCTCCCATTGGCCAGCACCACAGAGCAGGAAAGATGACATCACAGCCTGCTTTCTCGGAGTTTAGCCCCACACGAGCCCAGACCAAGGTAAGAGATTGGCTGTTTGTGTGTCGGAGGCTTACAAACACCACCTGGGCTGGTGCGGGGCATTTCAGGACCTGTAGGTTCTGAAATGACTTGCCCATCCCTAGTATGCACTGTTTTCGTAGCCACTATATTTCCCTTTCCCTTTTAAGTAATGGTAAGGTAGACAAGACAGCTATATAGACCTCAAACCTTGCCTGTGAGCTGGGTCACAAATCAGGTGAAAGAGTAGTGCCTTTATTTGCACTGGACTTGTCTTCTAAGTTGTTGTGCTGATTGAGGCTAGAAAAAGACAGCAATCAATGGACCATGGTGACAGTGGCAAGAAGGACATACAGTATTAAGAAATGAGGAAAATCTTACCTACCATCTCCCCAAAATTATTATCTAGAACAGGGCTGTCCAACTTTGAACAGGCCGAGGTCTACTTTTTCCGGATGAAAGTGCCTGAGGGCTACTACACTAAAACCTCTACTTATGAATTTTATCTGTTCAGAGCATATGCTCATAAGTAAAAAAAATGTAAGTAGAGCAGTGGTTTCCCACAGGAAAACATTGAAAATCAATTAATCCTTTCTGGAGGGAACATATTTCAATGCATTCCTATGGTAAGAATGACCATGCACACACTTCCCTTACACTTGCTCTAGCCAGTGTGGATGGGTGCAAGGGAGGCGTGTGCATGTTTGTGCAGATCGCCCCTTCCACTTGTCCAGGCCATGTTCGCTGTGCAGCTGGGATGGGCCAAGCCAGCAGTGGAGCAATCACATCGCCACAGCGGCGCAAGGAGGAGGGAATGGCTGAGAAGGGAAGCAGGAGGAGTGGCAGGTCACAATCTCTGTGAGGCAGCTGTGGGGGTTGGAGGAGGATGAGGATGAGGATGGAAGGGTGGGAGGAAGGAATTCTCTGGAGGGGAAAAGAGGGGGATGTCACCACGCAAAGGAGGTAGGCACACCCATGACCCCACCCCTCTCTGTCCCCTCCACTCCCCTTCCTCCGCTCTGCACCAACAACTCAATTGGTCACTTGAGACAGTGGCGTGCTGATCATCTGGCCAGTAGGGAGAGCAGGAGACTCTGCCATGGCCCTTGAACTGCCCCGCTCGGCTGAGACAGTGGGCTGGCAGACCCAGAGCTTTGCTGGGGCAGTGGTGGTCCTTGGGATGGGGGAGGTAGAGGTGGATAACGTATCCCCTCACATTTTTTATTGATGGCTGGCAGGCTACTTTTGAACCCTTGACGGGCTACTGGTAGCCCCCGGTCTACCTGTTGGGCAGGCCTGATCTAGAACTGTGATTCACAACCTTCGGTAAGCCAGGTGTCCTCGGATTGGGATTGCCAGAAGCCTTCATCACCACTATAATGTCATGGTGCTCTGGGCAATCTGAGGGGAACTGCAATAACTGACTGGTGAGACCCTCATGGAGTATAACTGGGGAAAACAATCAGATAGAGAGGAAGCAGAGGAATAATTATTGGAAAAATCTGCATCTTCAATACCCCCTGAGTTTCACTTGTATTAACTAGTCATGTTACATCCTATCATGTCGCCTCAGACTTGTGGCAATCCTATGAGTGACCTACACAATGTCTTGACCTCAGCAGCCCTTGTAAACTCAAGGTTCTGGCTGTTTTTGTATGGAATCAACCCACTTGATATTTGGCCCTCCTCTTTTCCTGCTGCCTTTGACGCCTTGGTGGCCCCCCTCATTGATCCTTCAGCAGTTGATGAGACTCTACTTTAAGCCTCTGACTATGGCAAGCATTTGGTTGTTAACATTCATGGTGGTCTTCCTGGTGACTATAACCTCTGCACAGAGCCCTGGTGAGTTGTGTGTGTTGTGCCATGACTCTCTATTTCTACTGTTCTATAGGGATAAGGTTGTGCTGAATGAAATTTTATTTACGGTCAACGACCAAAAACCAAAATAAAATCATAAAAATAGGATGATCAAATATGCATTCCAATAGACAGCACATGAATCAAGCCTTATTACAAGATATGTCATAAATACAATTTTAAATACAATTTAAAATACAATTTAAAATTTATTCGGGTCTGGAATAAAAGTGGCCATTGGCTACGATAAAACAGTCATCAGTTACTACTATGTTTCTTTATAAATTTGTTTACGAACCCTTATTGCAGCAGCACAGAATTTGGCAACTTGCCTAGTTACCTGGTAAGTGTTATCAGAAAGGAGCAACTGTATATAGAATTCTATTGACCTCCCAGGATATTTGCCTATAATTGGGGAGATAATCTCCTTGCGTAGATCTCAGGTTGTGCTGTCTTCTGACCTGTTGTTATCTCAGACTCCCCTGTCTACCAGCCACTGGTCCTGTGCATCTTTTTTTTCTGCCTCTGATGTTGGATTTGGAAAGAGCCCTGCAGTTTCTAGATTTGCGTCAGGTTTTTGGTTTTCTCCATGCAGACAGGCCATCAAGCTTTGTCAACTACCAGGACTATAAACAGGGTCACTCCAACACTTAAATGAATTGTAGCTACCTTTACCTTGGCATACCAGTTAGCTGATAAGCCACTTCTTGACTCCCTTGATTCCATGAGGATGGTAGCAGCTTCTATTGCACTCTTGAGGTGTTATATCTGCAGAGCTGCCATGTGGTCACAACTGCCAACATCCATGAAGCATTAGCAGCTAGCTGTGCTGGCCAAGCAGGGTGATGGGGGGCTTTTCTTGGGTGTGGGGAGAGAGGGTCCACTCTTTTTTTTTTTTTGCATAACTACCTTCTGATCTATGAGTGAGCTTGCTAGTCAGCCAGTGAGTTCTTACAGAGGCCAAGATAAAAGACCAATTATTTACCAGTTCTTTGAGTGGTCATCTGTGATGGTCATTGAGTCATAACAGGGCTCAAAACATGACAGCTTCACTTTCATCATGTTTTGTTTCCAGAGAAACCTCATGCTTGATTTGACCTAGGGCCCATTTGTTTACCTTTCTGGTGCTTCAGGAAATCCTCTAAGGCTAAGCTTCCCTACAGCACTGTAGTACAGTACAAACAAATCAGATCCCCCCCCAACTTTCTTCACTGTCCAGATTTCACACTCATGCATAGTAACCAGGCATAGTGTGGTTGAGCATGGCTTTTCAAGTTCCTTCATTGATGTCCTCCCAAGTGATGTTTCCAAGATCTGTCCCCTGGAGAATAGTGAAATGTGCCAATATTCTGACTTGACTTAAAACAGTTTCAAAAGATAAGGATGAGAATCTTTGCGCCCCCACCCCCATCTCGAGTTTTCAAAACTACTGTACTTTCCCCATATATAGCGGTAGCCAGTAGGGACCATGGAGAGAGCTGGTGGTATCAGGTTTTAATCAACATCTGGAGGGCTACTAGTGATTCGCTTTAATAACCCACTTTCTTTCTGCGGCAGGTGCTGCTTCCACTCACTCCGCACCCCCTTGTTTCGCCAGCCTCGAGGAACGGAGCACGTTTTCCCATTTTCATTAGGAAGAAAATGCATGGTGTGCATGCTTTGCTTAAAAATAAATTAAATAAATCAAACAAGTTAATCTCAAAACTTATTAGTATTGTGATATTATTTGGTGATTTGTTAATATGTTAAACCGTTATTTTTGGCTTGATATACTTAAATGTAATTTTATAGTGTATTCCCTCCCCCTCCCCCACACAATCCCTCTTTCGCCCCCCCCCCAAAAAAAACCTCAATAAAATTACTTAAATGATAAAAAAAAGTTAATCTCATGGACTACAGCTGTGGACTCCGCCTCTCGTGGCCGTGAACCGACGCCGGACTGGAGTTTGGCCAGGAGCCACGGGTCAAGGGAGACACAAAGAAAAAGAAAGCTGAGTCACCAGATCCAGTTGGAAAAGGAACAAATAAAAAATAAAGTTTGAGCCGGGCAAAGAGCGCAGGGCAACGCGCTCGGCAGCCTTTTGTCCCTCGGCAGCACCCTTACGAGAGAGAACCCTACGCTGGGATAGCCAGGGCAGAGGCGGCGGCAGCATTTTGGGAGGGAGGGAGGGAGGGGCGGGGGCGGCCCCGGGCCGGGGAGACGTATTGCCTAGCAGGTGGAGCCTCGAAGGGGCGGCCGGCCACCCAGCGGTGCCTGCCTGGTCATGATGTGAGCCGCTCGGGCAGGGCAAGGCGTCCCCCACCCGCCCGGAAGCAAAGCGGCGGCGCCTCCGCAGCGGGGCGGGCAAGGCAGGCGAACACCGGGGGTGGTGGTGGTGGTGGGGGGGAGAGCGGCTCGCCTTCTGCGGGCGGGATGCACCATGGCCTCGGTGAAGGTGGCCGTCCGAGTCCGGCCCATCAACCGCAGGTGAGATGGAGGCTGCTCTCTCTCTCTCTCTCTCTCTCTCTCTCTCTCTCTCTCTCTCTCTC
>JAHTLZ010000074.1:21858377-21885064 GCA_023846285.1 Phrynocephalus versicolor | reverse complement strand
TCTCTCTCTCTCTCTCTCTCTCTCTCTCTCTCTCTCTCTCTCTCTCTGTGTGTGTGTGTGTGTGTGTGTGTGTGTGTGTGTGTGTGTGTGTGATCAGCCTTCCTTGGCCCCCATGGCGCCCCCCCCCCTTTTCCGGCAACACACGCACCCAACACCGGCGCGACACCTGTTCCGGGCGTGCCTGCCTGCCTGCCTTCCTTCCCTCCCTCCCCCTGGGCTGCCCTGGCATTGCGCGTGGGTGTGGAGCCTGGCCGGCGAGCAGGTGCCAAGGAGGCGCCTGCTGCACTTGTTAGGAGGAGTTCTGGGGTTGGGGAGGGCAGCCCAAGCCAACTTTTATTGAGCCCGGGGGGAGGGGGGGCTCTTGCCAAAATTGCCTCTTCACCCCTTGAACTAACCGTTGAAGGAGCAGAGGATTTATCTCTCCTCCTCCCTTAGGGAAAGAATGGATGTTTATGTGTTTGGCTCTAAGCTGCGAATCTCATAATCCAGCACAAGGGAAAGTTCTGTTTTTACTGGGCACTGCCAGATGGTCTTCCAGTAATAACATTTCCCCGTCTCCGTGCACACATAGGTTTTCTACTCATCAGGAATTGGGGCCTTGTAAAGAACTACTGTATATACTGTATGTGCAAAAAACAAACAAGCAAACAAAAAAGGCCAGTTCCACCTGCCAGGTGTCAGATTCCATCCTGCCAGCTTTGTGATGCCTATTTTTAATGCTCCTCTTTCGTGTCAATTGGAAACTATTGATTGATTGATTGTTGTGCCCTGGGTGCTTGTAAGCCTTTAAAATGTGATGTCTGCTGTAGGGAGACAGGTCAGTTGTCTGAAGCAGGGCAGTGAGATTCAGATACCTGGGGAAGTAAGTTCTGTCACACCTTCATAAACAATCTATTGCCAAAGTACAGTACTGTATCTTACTTATTTGCATTTGGGGAGGAATCTGCAGTTACTCCATCTTTACATGTCACCACTCAGATGAAGCTGAATAAAAGCTGTGCCCACCTAACCAGCCAAAACAAGTTCTTTCTGCAGTCTCTTGTTTGACTTACAAGCTCCCTTGCAAAAAAAAGGGAGAAATAGATAGGACAGGGGTCTGCAACCTTTAAGACATAAAGAGCCACTTGGACCCGTTTCCGACGGGGGAAAAAAACTGGGAGCCGCAAAACCATTGCGACATTTACAACAAATATAACACTGCAAATATATTTTCCCCTCCCCTCGCTCCTGGCTTTTTGGGCGCTCGCAAGCAACACACTCCCTCGCGCGCTCCTCGGACACGCTGTGCCCCGGCGCCGGGCTCGGGTGGGGTGGGAAGGAGCGCCGGCGGCTGTGGCTCCTCCGGGCACCCCCGAAGGGCTTCTGAGAAGGAAGCCAATGAAAGTTGCTTCTTTGGCACTTCGAGCGCCGGGAGAGCGAGCAAGCGGGCGAGCCCGAGCCGCCACCGCCTCCTCCCACCCTGTCACCCTGTCCCCGAGGGTTTCCATCGAGGCGCGCATCTGCCTCAAGTTCTCCCGCACGCGCAACTGGGGTGGCTGCGTGTCTGCCAGCCTCGGGGAGGGCCAGGCTGGGGGTGGGTGGGCGCGCAGGAGGCATGTTCTGTGTGTTGGAATGGAGCGGAAGGCAGCTGCTGGCGGGCTTTCGGAGTGAGCGAGAGCGAGAGCGAGCGAGACAAGCAGGCAGGCGCACAGGCGTCCGCTCGGCTTGGCTCAGCTTCTCGAGCCAGGTGGCGCGCCGTTGGCCTCCCTGGGCGGCCAGGGGCCCCTGAACAACTTGAGCCCAGTGCCCCCACCCCGCCGCTGAAACCGGCTGACTCCAGGAGGGAGCCGCTGGAAGTGTAATAAGAGAGACCCCTCCTCGGGCCAGGGGGGCGGGCTCGAACTAGCTGTCACGCCGCGTCCCTCAACTGCCAAGTTGATCTCGCGCAGGAAAAAGAAAAGGTGACTTCCTCCGTTGCTTCTCGCCTCTCCGCCGCCGCCGCCGCTTACCCCCCTCCCCGCTCCCGCCGCCACCAACCCCTTGCTTGTTGGGCCAGAACTGACAGCACCAGGCAATGAAGCAGGGCGGCGGGGGGGGGGAGAAGACTAGCCGTGCCCCCCTCTCCATGCCGCCTTTCTTGAGGTTCCCATTCCGCCCTCGCTGCCTTCTGCCCGGATCCTGCAGCCATGGTCTGACTCTCCCCCCCACACACACACACTCCATCTCTCCCTCCTCCTCCTCCTCCTCTCGCCCCCACCCTCCATGGAGGAGGGAAGCGCAGCCCGAGTCCGTGGTGCCCACACCGCTTCCACTTTTTTGGGGGGGGCAGTTTTTAAAAATCTTCCAAACAATAGTACAGGAGGGAGAGGAGGGGAATTTCTAATCTCTCTCTCTCTCTCTCTTTCGCGGAGACATGCCGCGCGCGCGCGCCCACTCTGCCGCGTTTTTGGAGCTTCATCCCGGCAAGTTAGTGCAAAGCCGTAGTTTTTTTTGGGGGGGGGCTGTAGCGAAGCAAAAGGAGAGAGAGAGAGAGAGAGAGAGAGAGAGAGAGAGAGAGAGATGCCAACTGCACATGTGCAATGCTTGGAAGGAGAAGGGGGGAAGGAAGGAGGGTTTTCTCTTCCTCCATGTTGAACCGTCCCATCTAAATGCTGCCCCCCCCCACACACAACACACACAACACACACACGTCGCTTCTTCCCCCTCCCACCAAACACCCAAGCAAGAAAGGAAGGGGAAGGGGGGAAGGAAGGAGGGTTTCTCTTCCTCCACGTTGCACACACACACAACACACACACACACACACACACACACACACACACATCGCTTCTTCCCCCTCCCACCAAACACCCAAGCAAAAAAGGAAGGGGAAGGGGGGAAGGAAGGAAGGAGGGTTTTCTCCTCCCATCTTTTTTTCTGGGGGGGGAGGCAACAATCCAGATCTGGGAGGTTTTCTTGAAGTTAAAAAAAAGAAAAGAAAAAGGCTGCCGTTCGGCAGGCACTTTCCACCACGCCTCCCTCTCTCTCTCTCTTGCTCTGAAGAAGAGGGAGCGCGCTGAGAGTGTGGCCGCGCTTGGCTTCGCGCGGCCTTGTGGGACAGGCTGTCCTCGCGAGATTCAGCGCCTTTGTATTGAAATTTCTGAACCCTCCCGGAGCCGTGGCAAATGTTCTAAAGAGCCGCATGCGGCTCCGGAGCCGCGGGTTGCAGACCCCCGAGATAGGATATGTACTCTCGAAGGCTTTCACAGTCGGGCTCTGATAGCTGTTGTGAGTGTTTTGGGCTGTTTGGCCATGTTCTGTAAGTTTTTCTTCCTGACGTTTTGCCAGACTCTGTGGCTGGCATCTTCAAAGGAAAAGAAGCTCAGGGAACTAGGAACTTCTTGCCCTCTGAAGATGCTGGCCACAGAGTCAGGAAGAAAAACTTCCAGAATAGGGCCAAACAGCCGAAAACTCACAACAACTATCAATGACAGGGTCCTTTTGGGGTCATTATTTCATAGGCTAAAATCTATTGTGAGGCTCCGCGTGCATGATGGGGATAGCAGGAGGGGCAGCAGCAAACCACAAGAGCACTCAATTAAAGGTGATATTGGGATGCACAACAACTTATGCGCTTCTTGTCCTTTGAAGATGCCGACCACAGAGTCTGGTGAAACATCAGGAAGAAAAACTTCCAGAACACGGCCAAACAGCCCAAAAAAAACCCCACAACAGCTAATAGATAGGCTCTCTGGTAGTCCTTTTCTAAAAACAGTTAAGCTCTGACTGTGAGGAGTGGGACTTCCTTCTTTCTACAAACTTAAACTATAACTCAGTTGATACAAAAAAAAAATTCTGAAACAGCCTGAGTGGTCTTATCTCCCTTTGGGATTGGACCTGAAAGAGAGGCAGCCCCCAGTGGCTTTCTTTGGAATGGAGCTCTGTCTTATGCAGGTTTTCAAAAGACTGTGCCAGCTGATTGTGTTTACTGTTTCTTTCTCTTCCCCAGAAGAAGCAGAAGGATAACATGTGTCCTGAGAGTGCTTGGGCATTTGCCGAGGTGCACAAATGCACTGGTGCTAGCTTCTGCTTTGGAGACAAAAAGAGACCAGGGCCAAGCTAGTTGCTTGTGTCTTCTATTCTCATCTCTTTTCTAGATCTACTTTTTCTCCCCATTGCCCCACCGGAGTTAGAGCCATTAGCTCTGAGAGAAAGGGATAAAGTGTAATGAGCAATGTAACTTCTAGATCCCCATGCCCTCTCTGGGTTGCAGAAGGGGTCCAGGTGTTCTATCTAGTGTAAGGACATTATTGCAGGAGAATCCTAAGGGAAGTTCATAGGTGGGCTCTCAGAAGGCCTCATCCCTGATTGCAAGGGTAAACCATTCTTCTGCAGCTGGATTAAAAGCAAGGCGGAGTTGGGTTCCCCTTATGCTTCTTTGCCACATTTTCTTCCTCTCTGCCTTATTTTTAATCTCTGCTGCCCCATGTTTCATGTAAATGACACAAAGATCTATTATGGCAATAACTGTAATATGGTAACATATCACATCCTGGACTTCATTTGAAGAGAGTCTTTACATTAGAGGATGGTAAAGGCTTTCAAAGCATTTCAGACCTGTTAGTTGTCCAGTCATGGTGGCATTGATGCATATGTATCAGGATTATGTAGCTGTAATGATACTAATCATCATCATCTTAGAATTGCAGAGTGGGAAGGGACCCTATGAATCAACACGTCCAGCCCCTGTCAAGGAGGCACAGTGGGGAATCGAACTCCCAACCTTAATTATGGTTTGGCAAGCAGGAAAACATTCCTTTAAAGTGGACCTGTATCTTGCTACAACATCAAAACGTTAGTATTAGGAAGGACTGCTGCTTTCCAGATGCTGTTGTATTACAATTTACTCTATCCCTAGCCAGAATAGCTAGTACTGAGAGATCTGAAGGTTGCAGTCTGACATGTACTCCACCCCTCCTGAGAAGTAAGAATATTTTTGTTTCTGTATTGCACCTGGGAAATAAATCTAAAAGTAATCACTTGCCTAATTCAGTCTAGTGATCTCAAGGCAAAAGTGACTTTTGAACCAGAGAAGGGCCATTGATGTTTTCTAGCCCATATGCTACATTAGGGTTGCAAAGTGCAGGCAGTTCTGTGGATAGGGCAAAAGTCCATGAGTAGAGGACTTATGTTGATCCTATGCATTAGTGAATTCCAAAAGGTCCTGTATTTACGTGTCCTCCTCAGGTTTTTCAAATACAAGGCCATGGGTTCCTCTGTATTTGGGAATACCATAGCAGCCTTTGTTGGGGAAAAATAGCAAAAATCACTAGGAATAATCAATAAGGGCCAGATTAAAAAGAAGTAATTTTACCTAGTGGCTGCGGTCCAGGTCTCTGGTGTCAAGAATGTGCCTTTTTCTTCATGGTACGTAGGGAGGGTGGCTCTTTTCTTGGTATCTTCATGAATCCATAGAAGTAAAAAAAAGTGGGTTGAGCCGTATGACCAGAAAATTGCCCTTATTGATTATTCCTAGTGAGTTTTGCTAATTTCCCCCCAACTTTCAAATGGAACACATGCTTTTTGTATCACCTCCTTTCCACTTCCTCAGGCCAGCAGGGACTTGTAGTTTCCAGAGAGCCAAATTGAGGTTGGGCAAGTGAGTTGGCAAGGACTATTCTGCTTTGTTTGATGTGCTGGCTATGAAACCTTATCTGGGTCTTTGAAGCAGTCTTAACATCAGCCCTGCCTCCTGATACCATAATCTGGTGTATTCCATTTTACCTAAAAGATTCTTAGCGCCTGATAGACTACATCCTCTGTCAAGATTGCATTTTTGCTACAATGTTTTGATAAAGATAGCAAGTTGCTATCAAAAGCTTAGTTTACATTTTTTGTTTCAGTAGTGACCAATAAAGGTATCACCTAGCCTATTTCAGAATTTTCCAGAAGACCTATAGTGTTGCACATAGTTGTTGTTTAATTTCCCACTGGAAATTGTGAATTATGAGCACTTTACAGCCACACCTCCCATGAAACAAAGTGACCATATTGCTGGATAACAGTCACCTTTCTTCTAAGGACTGTCAGCATTCTGGGCCAGTGGACATCTGCCCCCCCCCCAGGGGGGGCCTTGGCAGACAGGCTGTTGACCGATGTGGATACCTGCCTTAGCCCACTGAGGAGGGAAAATGTGTACCAGATGGCATGCCTGTGCGATCCTCGTGTTAAGGGTTCCTTGGCGGGGAGCCTTGCCGACCTGAACTCCTGGAAGACGGAGCTATGCCGTCAAGTCCGCAGGGCTGTCTCAAATCAGGCCCAGGCATTCCCGAGGTCGCACGGAAGCCAGAGCGATCCAGAAGAGGAATGCTTGCAAGGATCCTCTTCCTCCTCTACTGCAGCAGTGTACACCCAGAGACCAGGTTCCTTACCAGCAGCCAACTACCTGGCCTCTGCCCTAGCCATGGCAGTCTCCTCCTCAGTGGAGGCAAGGGAGGAAGAAGAACCGGACCCCGCTCTGACCATGGTGAGGGAGTTCATGGCCGAGCCCCTCCAACCCCTCACCTTGGACCCACTCCACTACTGGGCCAGAAAGGCAGGCCCGCTCTTTCAACTCTGGCGTTGGACCTCTTGTCCATCCCACCCACCAGTGTCCAGAGTGAGCATGTCTTCTCCCACATGGGAGATGTCCTGAGGCCGCGCCGCTCTCGTCTGGACCCGGAGACTGTAGAAAGGTTGACTTTCATCCGCTTCAACCTTTCCACGTTGGGATTACTCCAACACTCCAAGACCTAGGCCCACAGTCGTTCTTCCACCGGTTCCTTCCAAACAGGCCTCCCTTGCTCTAACATGCACTACCAGAGCAACACTTATGCCTGCCTGCCTGCCTGCAATTATGCCTGCCTCCCAGCTTGGCTTCCTCTCTGCAAGCCTGCCTGCCTGCCTGCCTGCCTGCATTCCCACTCAATTTGAAGGGTTCGATTATTGCCCATTTTTTCTAGCCCTTGCCTGGCTCAAAACCAGGGAGGACCAATCAATGTGTCATTTGAAGGGAATCATACTGTCTCTGTAGGCCCAATTTTTCTAGCCTTTGCCTGGCTCCAAACCATGGAGGACCACTCAATGTGTCATTTGAAGGGAATCTCTAGGGCCAATTTCTTTAGCCCTTGCCTGGCTCAAAAGCAGGGAGGACCACTCAATGTGTCATTTGAAGGGAATCTCTATCTTTAGGGCCAATTTCTCTAGCCCTTGCCTGGCTCAAAACCAGGGAGGACCACTCAATGTGTCATTTGAAGGAAATCTTTATCTTTAGGGCCAGTTTCTCTAACCCTTGCCTGGTTCCAAACCAGGGAGGACCACTCAATGTGTCATTTCGAAGGGTCTGTGTAGGCCCAATTTGTCTAGCCCTTGCCTGGCTCCAAACCAGGGAGGACCACTCAATGTTTATAATTTTGAACTGGACAAGACTGTGCAACTTCCCCTAACCGTAACCCTAACCCAATCTAACCAATGCCTGTATGCCTCCCATCCTAACATTCCACCAGCGCAACACAGTTATGCCTGGCTGTCTGCTCTGTCTATATGACTGCCTGCCTGAATGCTTCGCCTGCCTGCCTGCCTTCCACTTTTGTCTGCCTGAATGCCTCTAATTCCACTGCATGTATGGATCTAATAAGGGCTACATAATTAGCCCTGTTTTTATAGGGCTTCCCTGGTCTTTATAGCAGCCCAGGAATATTTATTTCTAGGGTCAGTGTATGCCCAATATTTCCCCGTTGGCCATGGCTGGTCTGAGTGTAGTACACCCTAATATCTGCCTTCCTCGATGTGTTCCTCCCTTCCCTGGGGTTTTGGAGCCACTCTGCTTACAAAGTGGTCGAGATGCACTTTACAACAACCTACCTCAAAGACTGATTAGCAGGGGCCTAGGTCTCCTTACAGCCTTAAAGAAATAGCCCTGTTCTGCATCCACTCTGTTTCCTGGGTTGATGAAACTCGGTCTCCTGGGGTGGAGAAACTCTGCCTCCAAAGGCAGAAACAATCCTCCCTTCTGGCACTTTGGCTTTGTGCCTTCCCTAGCCTGGGTGGGTACCCTGCAAGCCTGCCTTCCTACCTGTAAGCCAGACTGCCTGCTTCCCTGCCTGGCTGGCTGCCTGCCCGCCCCTCTGCCTATCTGCCTACCTGTCAGGGTCCCGGGACTCCCGGCTTAGCGGAGGCCTTCCAGGTGCTTCTCCTTCAGCCTATCAGCGGTTCAGTGCTTCAAGTTCAGCCTCCGATCTGACATGCGCCCTGTCGGCCACTCTCCTTGACTTCCCCAGGCAGCAACCGCGGCTGCCCCCGCCTCTAGGCGGAAAATCACTTGAGGAGACCAACTTTAACAGGCACAGGCATCATCAACTATTTTGTTTAGAATTGGGGTACTCTCTCCTCCAACATGGGGGGGTTCACTCCCACTGGTTACAGTCCAGGTTGGGAAATCCCTTTGCAGAAGGAGGGGAGATTCCTTCAAACTAGCATTCCGGCTTCCAAAGGTGGAAGAAACAATCCCTCCCTAACATTTGCACTCTGGCTTTGTGGCTTTCCTGGGTGGACTGTGTCTCCACTGGGCAGGCAAAACTCTGGCCTAGTGGCCTCCAAAATTCTGGCTTTGTAGCCTCCAAAACTCTGGCTTTGTAGCCTCCAAAACTCTGGCTTTGTTCCTGAAAGCTTCGGTGAGAGAGAAAAGTACCAGGCCGAAACAATCCCTCCCTCAAGTTCCCTGGCGCTCTGGCTTTGTGGCTTTCCTGGGTGGACTGTGTCTCCACTGGGCAGTCAAAACTCTGGCTTGGTTGCCTCCACAGTAGGTGGCTGAAAGTTTCCTTCCCCGTTGTTCCCCGCTGTTCTGGCTTCGTGGCTTTGCTGAAAGCACACAAGAGCAGCTGAAGGTGGGCCCACATGTTCGGATCATGCTGAGCGGAAGGGAAGCCTCTGCCCATGGCCACCTGAGACAAGACCAAGGCGACTTCCAGCCACACGGCAGGGAAGCCGGACGAGGTGGAGGGCAGCGGAGGGCCTCTGCCCTGGAAATCGGTCTTGAAATTTGCCACCTGGTCAAGGAGATAGAAGGTCTGCTCACTCCATGAGTGAACCGGGCTCCTCGGGATACTACAGTTGGCGATGATTCCCCAAGAGATTGAGGGGAACTCATCCGGATGAGTTTTTTTGGGGGGAGCATCTGAATCTCTGACCGCTGGGCAGTCAAAACTCTGGCTTGGTGGCCTCCAAATTAGGCGGCTGAAAGTATCCCTCCCTGTTGTTCCCCGCCGTTCTGGCTTTGTGGCTTTGTCGCGTGCGTGCGTGCGTGGACTGTGTCTCCACTGGGTTGGTGGAACTGGTCTCCTGGTAGTCAAAACTGGCCTCCAAAGTAGGCGGCTGAAAGAATCCCTCCCCTTTGTTCCCCGCCGTTCTGGCTTCTTTGCTGCGTGTGTGGACTCTGTCTCCACTGGGTTGGTGCAACTGGTCTCCTGGTTTTGAAAAACTGGCCTCCAAAGTAGGCGGCTGAAAGAATCCCTCCCTGGTTGTTCCCCGCCGTTCTGGCTTCGTGGCTTTGCTGTGTGCGTGTGTGGACTCTGTCTCCACTGGGTTGGTGGAACTGGTCTCCTGGATTTGAAAAACGGGCCTCCACAGTAGGTGGCTGAAAGAATCCCTCCCCGTTGTTCCCTGCCGTTCTGGCTTCGTGGCTTTGCCACGTGTGTGCATGTGTGGACTCTGTCTCCACTGGGTTGGTGGAAATGGTCTCCTGGATTTGAAAACTGGCCTCCAAAGTAGGTGGCTGAAAGATTCCTTCTCCGTTGTTCCCTGCCATTCTGGCTTCGTGGCTTTGCTGCGTGCGTGGACTCTTTCTCCACTGGGTTGGTGGAACTGGTCTCCTGGATAGTCAAAACTGGCCTCCAAAGTAGGTGGCTGAAAGAATCCCTTCCCCGCCGTTCTGGCTTCGTGGCTTTGCTGCATGGACTGTCATGAATCGGGCTCAGCTGCCTGCACCCCAACCGTTCAAGGCAGCAGGTCCAATCCCACCACCCGTCCTGCCTGCTGTCTGAATGGCTGCCTTTGCCAATCAGTTCTTGAAAAACCAGTGGTCTCTTTAGCTGGCAGTCCTGGGGGGGGGGGTGTCCTTTTCTTCCCAGGTAGCCCTTCTTGCAAGTAGGGCCCAAATGAAAACAGTTACAGGGTTAGGGTTAGGGTTAGGGTTAGGGTTATTCCACTTTCGGCGACACGGCAGGGAAGCTGGACGGGGTGGAGGGCAGCGGAAGGTCTCTGCCCTGGAGATGGGCCTCGAAATGCGCAACCTGGTCAAGGAGTGAGAAGGTCTGCTACTCTGCTCGCTCCATGAGCGAACTGGTCTCCTCGGGATACTCCAGCTGTCGATGATTCCCCGAGAGATTGAGGGGAACTCATCCAGATGAGGGGGGGAAGCATCTGAATCTCTGACCACTAGTTGACCAGGGTGGCATTTGCTTGGCTTTACAAGGAGTGTCATGGGTAGGGGACATTGAGAGGAGTAGACCCTCATCCAGATTTGGGGAGGAACGGAATACTGTGTCTCCTGCTGCCTCTGAGAGGTGGAGGGGAAATGGGATGGATAAAGGCTTCAAAACAAAACAAAACAAAAAGTATAACAGGCATCCAGACCAAATAGGGTGGCCGGTTCAGTCAGCGTTGACCAAGAGAAAAAAAAGAATATTGCATTCTGCCCACTTTGTTTGCATTATTGCATAGGATGCAGTCTTATGCTATGATATATTTATTAAATATATTATCATCACCCAGTTTAAAGTGGAACGCCCCCATGCTCTGAGAAGTCAGATCGCGCTAAATCGCGGTAGAAACGACAAACGACGAACGAAATGTCGAACCGAAAAATTTTCGAAAAAATTCAAGACAAATGGAAACGGAACGACATGGACCTGTTCCGACAAATGAAAAATCAAAACGTCATTTTTTCTGGTCGTGCCCATCTCTAACAGTCATGTGTCATGGAGCCAGTTCTGATGTATGGCAATCTGTTTCAGAGTTTCCTAATTTGATTGCCTGCAGAAGAGCGCTGGAGCATTCTGAGACCCTGCTGCTTCTCCAGAGCAACACAGTGGGGGATTGAACTCCCAGTCTCTGGCTCCACAGCCAGATACCCAATTTATTGAGCTATCCAGACCGTTTATTATGAATCAGCACTAAATAGGCTGGTGTTATGTGAGTCCACACTTTCAGGCTTCTGATCTAAAACAGGGACGGGGATCCTTCGGCCCTCCAGGTGTTTTGGCCTGCAACTCCCAGAATTCCAAGCCTTCATTGCCAGTGATAAAGGGCTGTAGGAGTTGTGGTTCAAAACATCTGGAGGGCTGAAGTTTCCCCAACCCAGACCTAAAAGATAAGAAGCAAAAGAAAAAGGATTAGGGGAGGGTAAAGCTAAGTTTTCCCACCTCTTACGAGGGTTTGAAACAGCATTAAATATTTATTTCTGTGGTTAGTAAACTGACAGTAATGTTTCACCTTCAAGCCGTCCAACCCTGATAGGATTAAGTCTTGCGAAGTGGCTAGTTTTCTTGCCTTTGTAAACTTCAGATATGAAAGGCACCATATTCTGTGACAGGTTCTACCGGGGACATTCTGGCATTTGTCACAGTGGCAAATTGATGTTACGGGCCTCACAGAAGATAACCTAAAGGAGGTGGATGCAAGACAGCTTCAGTAATTAATGAAATAGTGTACAATATCTTATTTCACCAGTCATTGAAAATAAGAGTACAGTATATGACTAAACCAGTGAGACAGGTATGATACCAAGTTCTACCTCTACTGTGCCTCCCTTTCTTATGGAAAAAAATGCTCACACTTGGCAGCTAAAGCTTCATTTAGATATGTGTTATATATAAAAAAAATCTGTTTTTTGTGTTGGTGAGGTAACAATTCTACTCAAAATCTGTGTTGACAGTGTGGGCTTTATTATGCTAATTATTCAAAAGTTAATTTGCTGCCTTTTAATGATCGATTAGAGTAGGAGCTGGCAAACCACTCCGGTATTCCTGCAAAGAAAACTCGATGGACATGGAGTCGCGAAGAGTCGGTCACTACTGTAATTACTAGAGATGGGCACAACTTAGCGGTATTCCCGTTTCCGTTTCCGTTACTCGGTTCCGTTACTCAATGGAAACGGTAACGGGAATTACTCCGCCAGAATTCGAGCTCGAACCGACGAACGAACAATTTGGTCTGATTTGTCGTGGTCGTTCCTGGCATCGCGGCGATCCCGCGATGCCAAGCGGCACATAAAAAAAGTTTTTAAAAGTAAAAAAAAACCCGATTCCCGGCCAAAAAGCAGGCGGAAATATGCCTGCCATGCCTCAGGGCACCTACCAGAGGGGTGGTTTCTGGAGGGGTCCCCGGCCCCCCCCCTCCGTCCTGGGCTGCTCTGGTGGGACTCGCCGCAGGCTCGCAGCAACAAGCCGCACGAGTCTCACCGCTGGCCGCCGCAATTCAAGCGCAAGCGGCACGGCACAGGAAAAAAGTTTTAAACTCTCCTCCCACCCATTCCCGGGCCAAAAAGCAGGCGGAAATATGCCTGCCTGACTAAGGGCTCAGGGCACCTACCAGAGGGGTGGTTTCTGGAGGGGGGATCCCGGCTTCCCCCCCTCTCCTGTCCTGGGCAGCCGGACTTAAGTCGCCATGCCATGCGGTGCGGGCGGGGGATCCAAAATGGGGCGGCGACCACAATATTTTTTTTGCAATCGTCCAAAAACACACAAGCACCACAGAAACATGCGAAAATTGCTATAAACTGCCAGATTTTTTACAGTAGCAGTGGGTTTTTTCTTGCAACAAAATGTCTCTCCTCTCCTCCTCTGTCCTCCATTGATTTCATTTCATTATATTTTTTTTACACCTGCGCAATGATGGGCTGGCCAAGTGGCCATGTGGGAGTGGACCATGCAAATTTTTGGAGCCATCCCACCAATCGCATGGCCACTTGGCCACTGAGACTACTGGGATGTGCCAAAAAGACCACTAAACCCTGCCCTAGCACCCTAACCCTAACCCTAATCCTTGACTCCTTACCCGTACGTCATAGTACACTGTCTTCTTAGTGGGTCAGAGAGGCACCCAGAGGTGCAACCCACTACCCCACCCTAACCTTACCCGTCACTAGCCTAACCCTAGCCCTTGCACTAACCCATCTTAACCCTAAGCCAGATCTACTTGCATTGCACTACGCAAGTACGATTCCCTTCTTTGTGGGACACGGCGGCTACAAGAGCCTTAGGCATCACCCTATGGCTCAGGGTTCTGCCTGTCCACACTGGTCTCATAGTCTGCAACTGGTATGCATATCCATATGGCTATACATGCCCTTTTGCAGCAGCAGGTGAGGAGAGGAGACCCCCATGTTGAGGGGTCTCCAGGAGCCTGCTTTCCCTTCCTAGTGGGTGAGGATAGGAGGCACCCACGGGTGCCTCCAGGAGCCCGCTTTCCCTTCATAGCGGGCCAGAGGAGGCACCCACCCCACAGAGGTGCCTCCAGGACCCCGCAACCCCCCCAAACCAGTACTAATGAAAACGAAAAAACGAACTGACTAATTTTTGCGATTTTTCGCGAAAAACGGAAACGAGCCGAAACAGAACCGGCCCGACTAACGACAACTCGAAAAAAAATTTTTTCAAGTCGTGCCCATCTCTAGTAACGACGCAACACACACACACACAATACACACACACACACACATACTGATCATTCTTATGAGTTGCATGGGACATGATCACTTCCCATCGCCATCTTCCTGAAAATATCTAGGCCCCAGGCCCACCATTTTTTGCAGAGGGCCATGTTCTCTCAGAGCAGCAACCTGTTTGGGTGAGGTTGAAAAACAAAAGTATTTAAGTCCACCTTTTCTTCTTTTGGCTCTTAGTCTAGCTCCCTTCATGCCTGCAGGAAACTTAAACTTCACTTGCATATGGCTTTTAATATTAGGTCAAGTACTGTATTGTGTTCGTTCAGTCTGAGGGCCACATGTGGTACCAGGCCTACAGGTAGTCCACTATTATTACCCTGTACCACTGGTGTACTTTCTGGTTGCCCTTCTTTTGGCAAATCCTCTGAAGAGTTTTATGTCCTGCAGATTGCATGCTCACATTTGTTCCTTCTGTTATCCTTTCCTTTTGGGAAAAAAAAAACCAAACATGTAGTTTTTTCTCTGTGTTCCATTGCCTTTTATCAACTGAAATCCTGTTCATCTAAGTTAAGCCATATAAGGCTGACGGTGTGGTCAGTCAAGACAATGTTGTTGTTGTTGTTGAAATTAAACTTTTCCTATTTTTATCCTGAAGCACAAATAGGTCTCATCCAGTCCTTTTGTCATCAGGAACTTTGGGAGGCCATAATAGGGAAGGACAAGCCTTTAATTATAGACTTAATCACTGTTGCTTGGATGACTTTGAAATTAAAAACGTTCTCCTGTTCTGCAGTCCCCATGGGTTCCCGAGAGATGAAAGGAATTACACAGAAGTTGTAGTTGCTTCAAAACAAAATAGGAAACATTTAATTCCAAAACGTTTTACTGGTGGATGATGTCATAGGCAGTGTAACTTACATAAATAGGTAATCAGCAATTGTTTTCTACAGCTGTATATTGGCTGTATTATGGGTTAGACTGTTACCACCTGCTTCTTTCTGTCCATTCCTGATCAGTAGCAACATGATTGAAGATAGTTATCACAGGTTCATTAGGAATCAGTGTCGATGTGCTCAATTTGAAAAAAAAAATTGCATTGTCACCCAACCTGCTTACGACCTAATCAGTAGCTGGCTGCCATGTAGATGATCAAAACAGGCATGGCAGGACACTGTTGATAAGAACAAGCGAATCGTTGACTTGTGCCTTGAAGACACAGTCATTCAAGCAAAGTGGTGCTTCAGGATCTTAAAAGTGGACCCTGAGCCTGCGGGAAAATGCTAGGAAGAAGAAGAAGAAGAATCTTGACTACTGTTACTTTCAGCATAGGAAATTATCAGAAGACATAGGATGAGCTGCTAGGCACTACCCTGAGGAATTCACATGTTGATCATTAGTGCTGGTTAGAAGCCAAGAAGTTGTTTTCCTGGGACTATAGGCTTCACCACAGCATGTTAAGTTGCACTGGAAAGAGGCTTTGGCTGCACCTGAGAGTGAACCGAGATCTCTAACCTATCCTCTTTGCTTGCGAGCAGAAAATGGATGCTGCAACTGTTGAGTGACCTTTGTTTCACCCCTACCCTGTACTCTGACACAGTTCTACACATCAGTTTCAGACCAGCGCTCTCTGAGCTGTTCGACTGAGATTTGCATTAAAAGTATTCAGGTAGAATTACCAGAAGCTGTTCATGGGTTGCTTCTTTTATATCCAGAGATTATGGCTTTCTAACTTGCTTCCTTGTGTTGCAGAACCATTGTGTAGAAAATGGACAATCTTCCTAATTTAATGACTAGGACAAATGTAAGATGTTAACTTAGAATATATGTTTGGTCAGTTCTTTTGGCTGTGTTCTTTGCTGTGTATTAATGGATATTTTGATTAATTGAACTGGTGAGATATAAGTACAGTATTCTCATTTCCTTTCATTGGCTACTTGATCCTCTAAGCCAAGGATCAGAGATACTACAGTAGTCTTCTAATAGTTCTCCAAGGAGTTCACATATACTATGACTAGAAGCTGACTGCCTGGTAATTTAGTACCTGTGCTGGATGTCTGTAAGAATGGACTTAGTTTTAAAGAGGAAGCACCTATTCACCTACTTACCTAAAGACTGCCTGAAGTGGTGAGACAAGAAGATGGTTAATGACTTGTTGAAAGTTGTTAGGAACATTCCGGAACGTGAGTTGAAAAGAAACTGAAGCCCACATGCAGTTGTTAGTCCCATACAGGTTAGAAGCGTTGGGAACCTGGTTGGACTGAGTGAATAATATCAAGTAAGATGACTACAACTCAAGTTGTTATGAGACTTACAGAGTTCATGGTGACGTTTTAATACAAATCTGCTTCCTAAAATCCTCAGTTCTGTGTGCTGGTCTTAACCTCCTGTAATTTGTTAATTTTACAGGGAAAAGGACCTGGATGCTAAATTCATTATTTCAATGGAGAAAAATAAAACAACAATTACAAATCTGAAGGTAACAGATGCTTGAAAATAGAAAAGTAGGGGCTTAGCAGCTTTGTACATGTGTGTGAGAGAGTATGTGTGTACTTCTCTATCTCTCTCAACAATTTGAGAGTGATTGATAAGGTTGAACATGGTGATTTAGCACTTAGTAATAATACAGATTTTATGAAAATATTGAATTTGCAAAATGTTCTGGAAGTTTGACAGGTGCCTGAATGAACCAGGATCTAATTTGACTTAGCTTTAATAAACAATGAAAAACATATTTAATGTTATTTACATCTGCTGTATCTCTAATTTTATATTCTGATATCAAAAGATGGAAATACCTTATCAGGAAGAAAATTCAGTGGCGTTTATTTGGTATATTTCCAGTGTGGTTTATAGACAAATCCAGAACTTTACTTGACTGTTTTCACTGGCATGCTTACACAAAGGCAACCATGTGCTGTTTATATTTCAAATAAGAGAACAGAGAATGAAAATAAGTGATATATGCCTGATAGGTGATAGGTGAATGGTGTGCGGGGGTGGGTGGGGGACTACTTGCAGTGTTGAAACCACCCAATGTGTCTGGTATTGTTGCTGACTGTATTATGATAATTAATTTTTTTGAAACTTCATTTTGAGGAGAAAAATGTTTGAGTAGTGCTTGCCAGGTGTTAGTGTATAGTGTCTTACGTTGTCTTTCTGGCTGAAATCCTGTTGTACAATTTACGCATTGTAAGGCGGCTGCCCTCATCAGCCATGGTGATTTTCAGAAATTAAAAACTCCTGATCTCCTTCCCTGGAAAGGTCTTGAAGCTCTCTTGGGACCCCTTTCAACCTGGGGAAGCTGTTGGAGGCTTTAGGATGGGGTGGGATGTGTGTCTTTAATTTCCAAAAATCACTTCCACCATGCAAACCATTAAGCCATGGCCGGATAATTGCAAGCTGTGATATAAATGTTGAATTTCCAGTATCATTTTATTGTTGATTCATAGTCAAGCAGCCTGTTTTTCTTGTGTTGAGTGACTGATTCCCCCCCCTTTTTTTGCTAATCAATAGGTAAATTTAAAATATTGTTAGCAAGACTTGTGTTCATCAGAGATAGTGCTGAAAGAGAACATCATTATTTCCTTGACATCATATGGATTGATAATTTGCTCTCCCCTCCCCCTTTAGATACCAGAAGGAGGAACTGGAGACATGGGAAGAGAACGAACAAAAACGTTTACTTACGATTTCTCATACTTCTCAGCAGATCCTAAAAACCCAAACTATGCATCTCAGGAAATGGTAGGTGTTTTTTCTTTAAAAATGAAAACACAACCCTAACATTTCCCCCCAGATCTCTATCTAAAATTTTAAAATAAAGATAAAATATCAAATTATAACTGAAATATAAAATGCGTCAGTTTGATCATAATAAAAGCAGATCTGTTAAAACACACCCATTAACACATACCACGAATGTTTGAAAGACAACGTTCAGGCATCCTGTGTTTAACTAAAACCACTGTCTCCACTTTGTGATTCTGAAATCAACATGTAGTCTAATTTGTTACGTGCTCTCCAGTGTATTCTGACTTGCAGCAAACGTCCCCAGGTTTTTCTAGGTATAAAGAGGTCAGGAGTGATTTACCTGCCCCTCCTTCTGCGATGGCGCAGCTAACCCATGCTGGGCTGTCTTGGGATTTGGCGCCCCAAGCCAATCCAGCCAGGTTCTAAGCTCCCAGACCTAGACTGTACCAAGTTTGCCTTTCAAAGGCCTTGTGGTTCAGTACAGAAGATCGGATTCCTTTGTACTCTTATACTTAAAGCACTCCATGTGGCCGATGGTATCCCCAAAAGAGAGTGAATCCACGTGTTCCATGGCACCAAGGAAGAAAACAAATTAACCCTACTTAAATCAACCATACTTAAGATGACACTTTTGCCTTGAAGACTTTAAGGGGGGGGGAAGAGAGGAGGCGCATATATGGAGAAATGTTTTGTGTTAATTCAGCAAAGAAATAAAGCTGTCTCTGTAGAGATTCTAGAGAAGTGTATTTGGGATAGGTAAGCAGACATAGCACTTTAGAAAAGTCTTGGGCAAATACTAGGTGCTACCACAGATGGCCTGCACTTCTGTGGCTTTTTAGGGTAATTGCAATTTTAATTACAGTGGACCCTTGAATAACAAACAGTTTGTATAACATAAAATCTGTACAACATAAAAAAATCGGGAGATAGGGGAAATTTGCTTAACATAATCACCTATGGGGAGAATCCGTACAACATAAAAATGGGATTACTCCATTTTCAATGCATTCCTATAGGAATTTGTAGAAAGGAAAATTTGCTTAACATAATTTCATTTGGAACCAATTAATTCCTTTATACAAGGTACCACTGTAATTAGTTTTTTTCAATAAACTGCTGAGCTGATTGAGCTGGTCACTCATAGCAAACATTTCAATAAGGCAGCAGTTTTTTTTACAGTGTTTTATGAAAGCAGATGTAATACTTCACTGAAGAAAGCAATTTAGATATTAAATTTTAAATTCTATTGTGAGCCTCCCTTTCTCTCTCTTTTGTTGTTCTTGTTTTCCCAGGTCTTTAATAACCTTGGCACTGATGTCCTCAAATCTGCTTTTGAAGGTTATAACGCTTGTATTTTTGCATATGGACAGACTGGATCTGGCAAGTCTTATACCATGATGGGAAATCCTGTAGGTCAAGTTTGTCAAATTTTACTTTACTTTCTAGAATTTGGATAGCTTTCTCAATTGGATTCTTTTTCTGCTGTCTAAAGAGGCCAAACATATATTCTGAATTGTCATTATCAGTCTCCTGATTTATGGTATTTTTGGTCTTATATTGAATAAAACAATCCCAAGGATTTTTAAACAACCTTTAATCTTCATTAAGAAATACAAAGACAGGAATTTAGGAAACTTACTTATAGGGTGTACTATCTGTTTGGCATTAAAAATAAGGAGAAGTCTCTTTTGCCAGCAAAATGTCCTTGTGCATCAAAGCCTTCTTCTGCCTCGCCTTGGAGAAATTTGACAGGAGAATTGTTCTGCTAGCCAGTTGGCAGAAAAGCGAGCAAACAGGTTAGCAAGCGGGTCTAGTTGCTAGCCAAGTGGAGGCAACTTCTTTTCCAACCATTTCATTCTCAAATAACGACTCCTTTTTAACTCCAAAGGTACTAACATTTATTTCAGGAGCCTCTGTAAAATTGTGTACATCTGTCTTTGTATTCAGCATCTCGTCTTGTCCCAATGGGGAACAAGATGGGTTAGAACCTCCTAACAGAAGGGCTTTAAAAAGAACGCTCCCGACATTCTTGGTTTTCTCAAAGTTTGAAGCCTGTGAAACATGTCCTTTGTGAAACCAGTAACAAGGGCATTTGATCTTCAAAGATTCCCTCTCCCCGGGTTCCCCTCCCATCTCCGCCCAGGTCATCTTTGAAACGCTCCCAGGCCATATCTCTTTCCTCTAATCCAGTGCTTCTCAACCTGTGGGTCCCCAGATGTTCCTGGACTGCACCTCCCAGAAGCCTCCACCACTCGCTGTGCTGGAAGGGGTTTCTGGGAGTTGCAGTCCAGGAACATCTGGGGATGCTCAGGTTGAGAACCACTGCTCTAACCCATTTCCTGGGAGATTATCCATTGAGCTCTTTCTTTCTGTTCTCTTCCCACCTGAGCCCTTTCTGATCAGATCTTAAGCCTCCACTCTCTGTTCTGTCTTTCTCCCCAGTAAGAAAATACTTTTTATCTGCCATTCATTGCCTCCTGCCAGTTTCTTCTCGGGTTACCATCAACCATTCCCACTTCTGGATCCAAGCATTTTCCGCCCAGACCCACTTCTAGCCTAGGGGTAGAATCCTCATTTTTCCTCTCTCCGTGCCCCCCCTGCCTCTGGCACCCTTTCTTTGTCTATCCTCTCCTTGTTCTTCTGGCCAATCCCAACCTCTTTGCTTCCTGCCATTTCTTCTGACCCAATCCCATTCTCTACCTTTACCTCTTTTATCTTTTACAGTAGTAGTTCCTATACTATAGCCCTGGACAAGTCCACACCATTTTAGAGGCAAGCGGGGGGAGGGGGAGGAAGGAAGGGTCAGCCATTTTGGCTAGTTGGGATTCTGCTCTTGGTTGGGTTAATTATACAGTAATCCCCTGCCTATCGTGGTGGTTAGGGACCCGACCTGACCCGCGATATGCGGATGCTGGGTCGGTTTGGGACTGGGGGGGGCCTATCTGTGGCCTCCTACACTTACCTGAGGCCTGGTATTGCCCCAAACAGGCCTCCAACAGGCTTCCCAGGACAGCCGGAGGCACCAGAAGTGGTTTTGGACGATCCGGAAAGCATTTTTCGGAAGTGACTTTCGGTTCACTGGAAACCACTTCTGGGGCCCCCGACAGGCCTGGGATGCCCGTCAGAGGTCTGTTCGGGGCTGCGCCAGGCCTGGGGTAAGTGCAGGAGGCCTCAAGTGGGTCCATGCAGCTTGCCAGGAGCCCTTTGTTTCATATACTGCGGTCCCACGATATACCGGGACCACAGTATATGAAACACGAAATGGCTGGGGATGACTGTACTCCTTTAGTTATAAATGATATGTCTAATACATATGTGGGCTTGCAATTGCTCTCCAAAACACATTCTAAACTCTTTGAGTTTGATTTGAAGATAGTCCTCTGTGAAATGAAAAAGGCAGGCTGTTACCTTTGCAACCCCCTCTTCTGACTCCCACAATGTCCCAAAAGATTCACCAGCCCTTCCTTCCAACCACTCCCCAAACAAATTTTAGAGGGAACCGTAGTGGCTTGTTAGGATGAAGGGATAGACAAAATCCATCAGGCATTTTAACCATTTTATGAACTGAATTCCTTCCCCCTGCCCTTTTCACATTGAATATTGACTTAGTGGTTTTTATGGTTGTTGTTGCTGTCTTTAAAATGTACTATAATGGTGGCTCTTAACGTTGTAGGGGGATGTTGGTTTAATACCTCGGATTTGTGAAGGACTATTTAACCAAATAAATGAAAAAACAAGAAGGAATGCAGCCTCATTTCGAACAGAAGTCAGGTATGTTTATTCCACAACTGAATTTCTGTATGGTGCTAAAGTTGCCCTCCCCTCCCCTTTTTGTTGAGTTTTTCTCAGGCCAATGGATGTGTCAGTCTAGAAATTCACAAGGCATTACTTATTTAGAAGAAAGGAAGAACTATCAGAGTTAAGAGGTTGTATAAGAACTAAACACGAGACCTCAATCTTGATTTCATTACCTTTAAATCAATTGCCTTGCCACCGTCTTGTTTTATTATCTCTATTCCACTTAGCTTCCGAAATCTAACTTTTTATTATGCTTTCTTCAGGTAACTCTAAAAAGCTTTACTGCTCTCATATCTATTAAGTACTTTGCATAAAAGTTTCCCACTCACTCTGTTGTAATACTTTAAAAAATTTATTCAGAATTCAGTTATTCAATCTAGTGGGCTGGAATATATTGTTATATTTTCTGCCTCTTTGTGATAAATGTAGCCAGATAAGTTTAAGCATGATAGCTGCACAAACAAAATGTACAAATGCATGGCACAGGTAAATAAAACATACTTTTTTTTACTGTATTCAGTGTCCTGAGGCAATTCTAATGCTAAATTTTGAAAAATTTTGTGAATGCTTAAAGGTGAATTTACTTTACAAAAGCAAAATTCTGGTACCAGTTATGACTGACCTTTTTGTTGTTTGTTTGTATTTTTATTTGTTTGTGTTTTGTTTTGCTTTTTCGTTACTCATTATTTGTAGGAGAGCCCTGTTAGGGGATTCCATTGAATAGCAGAGTAGCTGCAGCAGTGTTTCCTCTTGGCCTTTGAACCCACTTCACCCATTTCTTCTCTGGAACAATGAACTAGATATAGGTTCAAGTAAAAAAAAGAGGGTTTATCTGATTGATGGGAAAGCCTGATATGTAGATGACCGTGTGCTGGGCTGGAGCATATGGCCTGAGCAGGGGCATGGAAAGGACGTATGAAAAGAAGGAGAACACTCACTGGGAGGACAGGAAGTGGCAATTTATTCTTTCTTTAGGCAAATAGGAAGGTGAAAAGATCCCTAATAAAAAACAGAAAACGGCTCTGCTTCCAAATGTTCCTGTTAAGACATTTGAGATAAATAAGTGTGAAAACGTTCTGCTTCCAGAGAGATCTTCTAAATGAGTGTTTTGGGAAGAAAAAAGTTCCAAAATCCTTATCAGGGCATTATCTTCACTAGGGTGACCAAAATGGCATACAAATCAGACTATAAAATCTGGAATTCTTCCCATGGTGGGCAAAGCTTACAATGATTAATTTCTGTATGTTAGAATATGGCAGGTCAGGCTTCTTGTCTGCTTTGCTCCAGGTATATCCAGCTGGTACTTAATGTAGCCACATAACCTGATGGGACCTCATTGGGATATAGGCACACCATTCCTTGTATGTTTTACGGTGGTACCTCTTAAGACGAATGCCCCTTAAGATGAAAATCTGTTAAGACGAATGAAATTTCTGGGAATAGGCATGCTTCACAAGACGAAAATTCCCTATGGGATGCTTTGCAAGATGAAAATCGGTTTCACATTTTGAAAGAAGTTACCCAGGATGCATTGCAACCCCCCATAGTATGTGGAGGGGTGGGAGGAGTTTTTTCATCAAGCTTTGGAGACATTCTGGACATTGTTTTGCAGCAGCTTTTGGACTTGTAAAACTTGGAAAGGTCGGGAGCTGAGGTTTCCTTGCTTTCTTCTGTGTTTTTGCATTGTTTTCCATCGCACTTTTGGCAGGAACTACCTGGAATTTGTCTTGGTGCTTGCTTTTGTCCATCTTTGCATTGCTTTTCATTGCATTTTTGGCAGGAACGTGGGGTTTGTCTTGCTGCTTGCTTCTGTCCATATTTGCGTGGCACTGCGGGGGTGTTGGTGTTCTGGGGTGTGTGTGTTCCAGCTCTGAATGCCTTTAAAGTGCACTTTATAAAGAGTTTTTTGGCCTTTTTTCTGACCTCTGGAATGGATTAATTGGTTTCCCATTCGTTCCTATGGGAAACTGTGTTTCGCAAGACAAAATTTTCATAAAACAAACTGACTTGTAGAATGAATTCAATTTTTCTTAAGAGGTACCATTGTATTTTACAGTCCTCTGAAGATACTGTAACTTAACATTGCAGGTTTTCCTTCCCACCCTCCACTTTTTATGCTATGCTGTGTGAGGAAGAGATATGAAGATTTTTCAGATTTATACAGTTTTGTGCTGTCTTAGTTGGTCTAGTGTAATTTAGATTTGGATTTTGGATTTTTTTAGCTTGCAAAGGAAGTCTTATTTTTGTCTATTATTCAGGATGTAATTTCTCCCTTTCTTCTTCTGCCCAAAGAATCTTTATAGTGAAATGATTAACTCCAGTGTATTTATGAAATAATTTCAGTGTAATTAGAACAATTCAGCAGCCCTAGAACAAAAGCAAATGTCAAGAAACAGAAGTAAAGATTAAATGTTAGTGACAGTATTATGAAAAGGATGTTCAAATAAGACTATTTTGGCCTATCTCCTAAATGCACAAAAAGAGAATGTGTTTGCAGCAGAGCAGCAAATTACATAAACCAGGCCTGTCCAACAGGTAGCCCACTGGCCGTCAATAAAAAAAGTAGCCCGCCGGCCATCAATAAAAAAAGTGAGGGGACAAGTTCTCCACCCCTCCCTCCCTCCCCCATCCCAAGGACCACCACTGCCCCAGAAAAGTTCTGGGTCTGCCAGCCCACTGTCTCAGCTGAGTGGGGGCGTTCAAGGGCCATGGTGCGTTGAAATCTGTTCCCTCCAAGACAGATTAATTGGTTTTCAGTTCATTTCCTATGGGAAACTGCTGCTCTACTTACAAAAGCTTTTACTTATGAGCATGTGCTCGGAACAGATAAACCAATTCTGCTAGCAAAGAATCCTGATCTTGTCTGTCTGTTATCCCCATGTCACAAGAAAACCAAAAACATAACAGCGGATATCCAATATTGCACCATGCAGAAGGAGATGGTCTTTTTGATGTAGCCTGTGTAATGTGCATTTAGCACAAATGTATATATTATATGGTGCACAAGAGATGGAAATTTGTATTTTCCCTGCTCAGCATGCCCAGTTACAAGCCCTTATAAAAGTTTCAAGCTTTCAGTTGTTATAGCGCAGCATGGTCTGCTGGTTAAAAACATGACCCAGGGAGGTTTTCAGTTCAGATCTCACCCCCCATAAAAAAACTAGTTTGTCTTAGGCAAGTACAGCTGGCCTACTATCAGTAGTAAACTTAACCTACATGAATAATACAATTTATTTTTTGCATTCGAAAGACTGAATGTGGTCCCTGGTGTCTCCAGGTGAAGCTAAGAAAAGTCACCTGTCTGAAAGCATCCAGATGTGGTGCTGCCTTTTTGAGACCACTGGGCTATGCAGATTAATGTAAGGATCATTAGTTTGGTTATACGACCAGTTTATTTTTAAAATACCATGAAAACACCAACTATGTTAGGGGGAACAACTACAGTTAAGTGGCAGTGGACAGGCTTTATATTTTAAAGACCCCATAGTTAACTTCTGGCATCTCCAGGCAGGGCTGGTGGTGGTGGGGAGAGACATACCCATGTCTGAAATGGGTAGGAGATGTTAGCAGCCAGTGTGGACCAAACTTGACATGATGACTTAAGTGTTTGACTCCATATATGCTGTATATTCTCATACATATACATGTATTGTATTTATGGCAGGTGGTTTCAGCCCAGTTCTTATATTAATGTGATTCAGTTTGCAAATCCTAATTTAGTTGTTTAGATTAGAATACAAAATGGGAAAGAGTTTCGTGTCATACTATGATTATTTAAAATGCACCATAATATTTTATCCAAAAATTATCCATGGGTAGAACGCCGTGAAAACATTGCCTCATACAGAACCCCTTCCTAATCTTTGTGAGAAGTCAAGTTGGAGATTGAACAGGGGGATTAAGGAAAATCACTCATCTTGGTTCCCCCCAAGTGGGACCTTCCTCTATACCAGTGATGGCGAACCTTTTAGAGACCGAGTGCCCAAACTGCAATTCAAAACCCACTAAGGGTTTTTTTTTTTGCAAAGTGTCAATACAGTAATTTAACCTGTATACAGGTGGCTGTGAAGGGGTGATGTCGGGTGCCCACAGAAGGGGCTCCGAGTGCCACCTTTGGCACCCGTGCCATAGGTTTGCCATCACTGCTCTATACCATCCTTCTGTTTAAAAGAGGGGAAATCTGGGTCCAATCAAATATGAACTACAGTCCATGTAACAATGATAATAAAATATTTTCATTTGTTTATCAAATATTTCTAGGCCAGCATGACTTGTGAGTATATAAAACACTCTTGTACAATAGGTTGTTAACATTTTCATTTAATAGGTAAGACAAAACCTAAATTGTGAATTCTATAGGCTACCTAATTAATCCGAAACGTGCATCTGGACTCTGTTTACCTCTCAGTCTTTTGAACCATCTGGGTGTTGGGTACTGACTGCAAAGTATTAGAGATCACATGGTCAAGTAAATACTGTTGTTGCAATTTATATGCCACCATATGCCAGTTAGGCAAACAACACTTTCCCCCAGCAAGTTGGTAGTCATTTTACTGACCTTAGAAGGATGAAAGGCTAAGCCAACGTTGAGCCAGCTACATGAACCTGTTGGGACTGAATTCAGATGATGAGCAGAAGCTTGCCTGTAGTCCCACATTTAAACTGCTGTACCAGAGGCCTCGAATTCAACATAGGAATTTGTAGCTTAAGTCTGCATTTATATAGCTTGTGAAAGCGGTGTGTGCGTGTGCGTATGATTCACTTGATACATTTATTTTTAAATGGATAATCTTTTTATTATTTTAAGTATACAGTGGACCCTTGTATAACAAACGGTTTGTATAACATAAAATCTGTAAAACATAAAAAATTTCGGAGATAGGGAGATAGACTATTCTGTTAAGCAAAGTCTATGGAGTGAATCCGTACAATATAAAAATAGTTGCAATTAGAGATTACTCTGTTTTCAATGAATTCCTGGGGGAAATTTGTATAAAGGAAAATTTTCTTAACATAATTTCATTTGGAACAAATTAATTCCTTTATACAAGGTACCAGTGTATTCGTTTTATATTTTAGTTACCTAGAAATTTACAATGAAC
This sequence comes from Phrynocephalus versicolor, assembly GCA_023846285.1. Lineage (NCBI taxonomy): Eukaryota > Metazoa > Chordata > Lepidosauria > Squamata > Agamidae > Phrynocephalus > Phrynocephalus versicolor. The sequence continues at coordinate 21,858,754 of JAHTLZ010000074.1, read as the reverse complement.
GTGTCAGAGATTTACTGAGGCGCAAATCTTCAAAAACAACTAACTTAAGAATTCGTGAACATCCAAAAGAAGGCCCATATGTTGAAGGTAAAACTGCATTATGCTTCCATTTCCACAATATTGAATTGTATATTTGATTGAATAAATTTATCTTGGATATAGACTGAAGGCCTAGCTTGGAAATTATTTAGTTAGTGAGTTATTTTTATATTTGTATACTGCAATCCGATTTTCGTCAAACGGGAACACAGGGCGGTTAAAAACAACAACTTATCAAACAGCTAAAATAATAATAATAATAATAATAATAATAATAATAATAATAATAATAAGAAGAAGAAGAAGAAGAAGAAGAAGAAGAAGAAGAAGAAGAAGAA
>JAHTLZ010000074.1:21825703-21858367 GCA_023846285.1 Phrynocephalus versicolor | reverse complement strand
AAACTGGGGAGAGGGCTACTGTACACATCCAGGGCACCCCCGAAGAACAGAACCTCAGTCTTCTCAGGACTGAATTTGATCCTGGTGGTCCTGGTCCATTCCACTACCGCAGCCAGGCAGTGATTAAGGATCTGGACAGCCTCCACTGCAGAGGCAGAAAAGGAGAGATAGACCTGCATGTCATCAGCATACTTATGACAGCAAGCTCCAAAACTCCGGATGACCTGAGCCAGCGGCCTCATATAAATATTAAAGAGCATGGAGGAGCATGCTGACCCCTGAGGTACCCCACAAGAAGGTGTCCAGGGAGATGACAAATCACCCCCCCCCCGGGGGGGGGGCGGGGCATGACCCCCCGTGGAAGGAGTGGAGCCAGCTGAAGGCTGGACCCCCAACCCCCACCTCAAAGAGCCGGCCCAGGAGGATACTGTGGTCAACAGTATCAAAGGCCGCTGCCAGATTGAGAAGGACCAACAGGGTATAGCAACCCCCATTGGCCCTCCTGAATAGGCCCTCCTGCAATGTGACCAGGGCAGTCTCAGTCCTGTGACGCGGCCTGAACCCGGACTGGAATGGATCCAAGATGAGGTTCTCCTCCAGGAATGACTGGAGCCACACGGCGGCAACTCACTCAACCATGCCAAGGAAGGGAACATTGGCTATAGGGTGATAATTAGACATATCGTCCATAGCCAAGCCAGGTATTTAGCACCGTCTCCTTCAACCGACTGGGAAAAATCCCATCCCTGAAGGAGGCAGTGGCAATAGCAGCTGCCCATTGTGGCATGCCTCCTTCGGCAATCTTAATCAGCCAAGCCGGGGAGGGGTTGAACGGAGATGCTGCCGGCCTACAGTAAGCCAGTGCCCTGGAGGCCGCTGCTGAAGTAACAGGCCCAAAGTTGATACATACATGGGAATTCAAAAAGACCTATGGGACAGTTAGTTTTTAAACTACCAAAAATTGCCTTTGTTTGTGACATCATCAGTATTCCATAGGTCTAGGTTACACATTAGAAGTTCAACCTTAGGCAAGCTAACCTAGCTAACTAGCATTCACACTATGGTGCCCCAGCAGAAACAAACATGATCTTTATTGGGTTTTCAGACATATTTCTAAGCTTTCTTGAAATTGGTAGGCGGTAGGGATATCTGCTAATTAAAGGAATGTTAGTCAGCTACTCTGGTTAGTTTCATTCAATTAGTATGCATATGATTAAGCAATAGTTTGATGAAAAACATTATTTTTGACGTTGCATGTTCTCATGGCAGCAGATGCTATTTTAGAGGCATTATCTACTGTGTGAGATTGTCTCTGGAAAGATAGCCTGCCCGTCAAAAGTTTGAAATATTTATATTTTAAAAAAATATTGTTTTATTATTAAGGCATGTCCTGAAGTCTGTTAAGGTTGCAGCCTTAGTACTCCCATTTCCTTGTGTTTTATCAGACTTGTCTAAGCACTTAGTACAAAATTATGGTGATGTAGAAGAACTTATGGAAGCAGGGAACATAAATCGGACTACAGCTGCCACTGGAATGAATGATGTTAGCAGTCGATCCCATGCCATTTTCACAGTCAACTTCACTCAGGTAAATAAGTAGTAAATGTACCATACACCCAAGAGCCAATGAATATTAGGTCAGAAACTTTTATTACATGGTATATTCAATTGAACATCTCATTCTGCTGCTCTGTGTCTGAAGAAGTGGACTTCATCCGTGAAAGCTTACATTAAAATATAATACTTTAGTCTGTAAGGTGCCACATTTTTTGTCTTTGTGGGTCTCCCCCCCTTCATTTCTTTGATTTTTGCCAGGAGTAAGTAATTATTAGTGAACCAAGAAATGTCTTACAGTCTGTTACAGGCCACAGTTCAAATTCAGCTGATGCTGCATCTGAGGAAGTTGAAATATGGGTTTTTCCTTCCAATGTGAATTCAGTGGTAGCAAATGTCCCCAATTTTATTTTATTTATTTATTTGGGGGGGAGGGGGACCCAATGTATGCTTAATGCAGTGTTTCTGAAAGGAGAGATGCTTTAGTAGAAGTCTTCCTGGATGTAAATCCCTGAAAGCTTTTGGCTTCACAGGTGGTTGTGCTTATGGGAAAGATTGCACATTCTTCTTTTCCACTTGCAGTGCAAAACTCCAACCTGAAAAGGGATTTTTGAAACTCTTGTTGCAACAAAGGACTTAGCTCCATGTGATGTAGGAGATTGCATATGTAGGAGCCTGGACTGGCTATCAAGAGTGTTTTTCCCCCATGTTTGACTGTCAAATCAGGTTCACCATCCTTGATTTGAAAGTAGCACAGAAGAAGGGGAAATACATCCCTGTTGCCCAGTATCTACCACACACCATGAAGCCATTGTTGACTCTGAAGATAATGCTTACAGATGTAGGGATCACAGTAACTGAGGAGGGATAGCTTTTGTCTTAGATAATCTTAGAACTTGAGAGTTGTAAGGGAGCCTCTGGATTTCCAAGTCCAGCCCCAGTCAAGGAGGCACAGTGGGGGAATCGAACTCTCAACCTTTGGCTCTGCCTTCAGAGGCCTAAACCATTCAGCTATCCAGCAGTGGCACAATGGAACCATTGGTGCCTCACTTTCAGACGGTGCTATTGTCTTGATCAGGTGTTGGGTCCTAAGAGTCCTTTAAAGCAGAAAGTGCTGAGAAATCTAACCACAGACATATGAATTTTGGCTTGGAGATCAAGCGACATTTCTCTTGTTTTGATGTCTGTTTTCCGGCTGTGTTATTTATCAAGAGTTGCTGTTTGCTTGCAGAACCCTTTTTGTCAAAAATGCTTCAGAGGGTAACGTTTTGTTCTCCCTTTCCTGTAGGCTAAATTCGATGCTGAAATGCCATGTGAGACTGTAAGCAAAATACACCTGGTAGACCTTGCTGGCAGCGAGAGAGCAGATGCTACTGGTGCTACAGGTGTCAGATTAAAAGAAGGAGGGAATATTAACAAATCCCTAGTTACTCTGGGAAATGTCATTTCTGCCTTAGGTATGGATCTGTTGTAGCTTTAATTTGTTGCACACTTCAGTGCATACAGAGCTTGTTATCTGACCTTCTGCAATGTAAATTCCACTTTTGTGTTTTCCTCTTTCACAGCTGATTTATCTCAGGATGCCTCAAACCCTGTTACAAAGAAGAAGCAAGTCTTTGTGCCTTACCGAGATTCCATTTTGACATGGCTTTTGAAAGATAGCCTGGGAGGGAATTCTAAAACCATCATGATTGCAAGTGAGTGTGCATTAAAAGCAGTTTACAAGGCTTTGCCTTTGAGATGGCCTTAGAAATAATTTATTAAGCACTCCTCTTTATTATTAATTACTTCTAAGAGAGCTATCTCATAATGAAGTGTTAATAACAACCTACTGAGGCCAACAGAGAGATGACAGCAGAATTAGCAGTAGAGAACTTGGTTAAGAGAGCTGCCTGTATGCCCTAAGCACATCCGATCTCCCCTGATTTCGGAAGCTAAGCAGGGTCGGCCCTGGTTAGTACTTGGATGGGAGACCACCAGGGAATACCAGGTGCTGTAGGCGCCTGGAGTAGGAACTGGCAAACCACTCCAGTATTCCTGCCAAGAAAACTCCATGGACATGGAGTCACGAAGAGTCGGTCATGACTGTAATGACACAACACACACACACACACACACACTTGGTTAAGAAATAGACACTTGCTTTCTCAAATGCTCATTTCCAATGGGAGGGCATTTACAGAGATGGTAGAACATACCATTTGCTATGTGTTGTATTTTCCGATATATAAGACGCTCCCATGTATAAGATGGCCCTCAATTTTCCAGCCCGAACATAAGTTTCTGGACTTTGTGTTTTTCTCTCTCATTGGCTAACTTCCATGTATAAGACGACCCTAAACTTTTAGTCTAACAATTCTAGTTAAAAATATAGTCTTATACGTGGAAAAATGCAGTAAATCCTGAGAGGATATACACTGCAAGAGAAGAATGATGCAGGGAAATTCTGTGGCCAACTCACTATGAGTACAGTTGAAATTATTGGTCTACTCTGATGTCCAAAGTTGTCCGTTTTGCCAGGAAGTCACTGTTTAAGTGTATTGCTTTTTTCACCCTCTCAGCCTCAGTCCAGAATCCCTGGCTGTTTCCACAGTATCAAAAGCCACTTTTCAAAATAACAGTTCATGAACTTGAGAAAGGTCCTACTTGAGCCTCAGAGCTTTTCTTGGGGATGTACAGTATAGGCAAAAGTCAGAGAAGTAGCTGTGGGCCAGCAGTGCCTGTCTGCCCAAGGGATGATTCCATTGAATGGGGTGGCTGCCCGTCAGCTCCTGCTCTTGCTTCAATGCCTGTCCAGCCACACTGCTTGGCTGTGTTTCTCCACACTAGACCGAGTGCCACTTGCTGAGGGTAGGAAAGCGCCTTCTGTGTTAGTAACAACACTCCCTAGCTGAGAGTTGCACATCGCCAGAGCCTGGCATTTCTATACAAGATTCTAGAAAGTGAATCTATTTCTTTCCTAGAAGCAAGACCGAAAAATAAGTTTCTGGGCAACTTTGAGCTGATAACAGGAAATACATGTTAGTCTCTAGAGTGCTGCAAGGCTCCTTTAGGTACACAAGTCCAGCCTTTGGCATTAAATACTTGGAAGCATACCACACCCGATCTCTTCTTGTAGAGATTTGAAGTAGCTCATGGTGAAACATTTTGTCCATCTCATGGAAGGCATATATAAAACATTTCTTCTGGAAAGAGCATCTTAATCATGGCCATAAAATATACCTGTTGCTTTCTCTTCATCTTTTTTTAAAAAGGTTTTTTTAAAAAATGATGTCTGCATCCAAACCGTTGTTTGTATCACTCTGTTTCTGAATTTGCTTTCCTTAGCCATTTCCCCTGCGGATGTTAATTATGGAGAAACCTTGAGCACCTTGCGTTATGCCAACCGTGCTAAAAACATAATCAATAAGCCTACCATTAATGAGGATCCAAATGTGAAGCTAATCCGTGAGCTTCGAGCTGAAATAGCCCGTCTGAAGGCCCTGCTTGCTCAAGGGAATCAGGTTAGCTTCTTCTTGGGGCGTGAGAAGGGGTGTGTGTGTGTGTGAGAGAGAGATGCTCCTGGTTTCTGTCTCTAAAGGTGGGCAATGTTTTTTAAAAATTATACTGATCTATATAAATAGATTTACTTCAATATATTCTCGGGTAACCCCTGCCAGTGTTGGATCTTTATATCAGAGCATCTTTTACTGTGTTTAGAATTAAACCTATCCTGGCACTAGAGAAGGACTACATTTCTCTAAGGTTCTTAATGAGCAGGGCCAGAGGTTCTTAATCATAGAATCATAGAGTTGGAAGAGACCTCAAGGGGCATCTAGTCCAACCCCCTGCCATGCAGGAACCCCATCACAATATTTCCAACAGATGGCCATCCAGCCTCTGCTTAAAAATCTCCAAGGAAGGAGACTCCACCACCCTTTGTGGCAGCATATTCCACTGCCGAACAGCTCTAACTGTCATGAAGTTCTTCCGAATGTTCAATTGGAATCTCTTTTCCTGTAGTTTGAAACCATTGCCCCGAGTCCTAGTCTCTGAAGCCATGGAAAACAAACCTGTTCCCTCTTCGATATGACATCCTTTCAAATATTTAAACATATCCAATACTGTTCTCATCATGACTGAGTATTCGTTGTCTGATGCTTCAGATGGCCATGCCCTTGGATTATAATTGTGTCCTGCGTTTGCTGGTTTGGCCGTATTGTGCACTGCTGTTCCTGGGGCAGAAAAATGTAGTCAGGTCACATTTATTATGATGTTGTAGCGACTGGTCTTTATACATTGAACATTAAGATGAATAAAATAAACACTCCCAATGGCATTTTGTAGGGAGGAAATATCCCAGTATTCTTTAGTGCGTATATAAAACTGGAAAAAACAGGTTGTATATTTGTGACCTTTATTTTAGCCAGCGTTCTGTTCAGATGTCCATTTGGATGTTGTCTGCAATGAAAATTGAAGATGCTGACATTATACCTAATTTATCATGAAATATCTCCAGTTTAGAGGCACCTTTATGCTTTGAATTTGAACCGGCTACTACTCATAAAGGGGTTTTCAAAGAGAACGGTGAAACCGAAGTTTTATTTTGGCATTCCTAATCACACCGAGTGATTCAATTATATTATGCTGCATCAATTTTGCTGAAATAGCTGGCGCATCTGTTTGTTCTGAAGCAAGATTCCACAGATGTTCAGTCTGTCTCAACTTTCATGACAACTCTTGCACTCACACAGAAACATTTGTCTTCTGCGAGATGGCATTTGAGAGATGTGTAACAAGCACAACAAATGGCCCTGTTCTTCTACCTAAAACCAAGCTGTACTCCATTTTATATTACCCCAGTGGAACCGTGTGCTTGGTCTCTCTCACTCTTTCTGTCTCCTTCTTTCTCTGTTAATGATTCACTCATGCTAAGCAATTTCAGTCCCATCACTGGAACTAGGATTTTTTGGCATAAGGTTAGTTTTAGCATACTGGACTAAACCTGCAATGTTAAATACCATATTCTTTCTCTCTCTCTCTCTCTCTCTGTAGATTATAACTATGTTTTTTCTCTCTCTGCCAAATGTAGATTGCTCTCCTAGATTCTCCAACAGCATTAAGTATGGAAGAGAAACTTCAGCAGAATGAAGCAAGAGTAAGTTTTAGTTTATCACGTGTATGAATCTTTAGCATTTATTGCATAGCCCAGTGTATTGAGTAGAACCTACTCAATACACTATTACACAATATGTCACACAAAGCATTGGATTTCATGCTTTGTGTGACATATTGTGTAATATCATTTTAATCATGGTCAGTCTTATTGATTTTAATCTACTTCTTACTTGGCGGCCTTGCCTCTCAGTAAAAGCTATTAGGGTGGCTTGCAACAGCATTTAAAACAAGTCAAAGAATAAAAAGAACAGACAACTCTATCTCCATTTTACAAAAGAACTGGTGGGCATTTTTTCCAATGTTGTGATGCACAGTTACACAAAGGGCACAACTTACAGTAGTGAATTGTATTAAGAAATTTCCATAAGGATTTGCTGTTGTGTATAGAGTAGTAGATCTCAGGATTGCCTTATGCCAGTTTGTTGGTAAAAGTTATGCCTCGTGTGTAACTGCATAATTTATTTATTTTATTTCAACATATTTATTTAAAATATTTTACCGTGCCTTTCTCCTTTAATGACCCAAGGGTTTGAGCTATGATATCTTAACCTTTCAGCTAAAAAGTGTGTGTGTTTGTGAATATGTGTGAGAGAGAAAGGCAAACCTGTAGGTGAACTTCTGGTGAGCCATGTATAGTTCCAGTTAACTATACAGTAAATGATCTTGGCTTGTTTCCTTTCTTTAAGCAGCATAGTAAATTTCATGATGCTTCATTCATTCCATTTATTGCTTAATATAAGAGAAAGTGCATATGTGAGCAATGTGTTTTCATACATAAAGGCATCTTAGCTACGCATCACAAAGCAAAAAAGTTAAAGGTTGAACAATGCTTTCGTTAGATCTCTAAAAAGTTACAAATTCCAAGTTCTCGAGAACTTAGCCTCCTTTGCTGCCTACAACTGCTAACAAGTCAGTCCAGATTCTACATGAGAAAGCGGCGACAGAGGCATCCTTTTGCAGTCACTTCTGCTCTTTTTTTGCAGTCATTTATTTATGATTAATAAATGTACTTAGCAGTTTTGGTACAAAAACTTCAGAACAGGTGATAATTGGAATATATTATCCAGTACTCGGGGGGGGGGGCACCATTCCTTGCCCTATTCAGAATGTGCAAGTTATATATCAAGTGACATTGTTATTATATTTTGTTAACTTCATTAGCGTGTCCCATGGTAGATTCATAATCATTACAGTAAGCATAATCACTGGAAATCTCTGTAATTTATTATCTCTAGCTTAATGCAATAATGAACTGTTTATTTATGGCTACATCGTTACCTCCCATGTTTCACTGAAAAATGGAGATTTTTCTTTTCATTTAATTGGATCCATTAAAATAATAATATCCTGTATAAAAGAATTGCAGTAATCCCCTGCTTATTGCAGGGGTTAGGGACCCGACCCGCGATAAAGGAAAATCCACAATATGCAGATGTTGAGTCGGATCGGGTGAGGGCTAGAGGGCCTGTCTGGGGCCCTCCTACACTTACCCCAGGCCTGGCACTGCCCTGAACAGGCATCTGACAGGCTTCCTAGGCCCATTGGGGGGGGCAGAAGTAGTTTCGGCCGATCCTGGAGGCACTTTTCGGTTTTTCGGAAGCCACTTCTGGTTTGCCAGAAACCACACCAGGGCCTCTGACAGGACCAAGAAGTCCGTTGGAGGCCTGCTTAGGGCAGCACCAGGCCTGGGGTAAGTGCAGGAGTCCTCAAACAGGCCCACACAGCTTCCACCAGGGGTTCTTGCCTTCACACACTGTGGTTCTGCAATATACCAGGACCACAGGATATGAATTGTGAAATGTTGAGGGTTGACTGTATCATCAGAAATACAGCAATGTTAATGCACAAGAATTAGATAAATAGATAAATGTAAACTTCTAAATCCGAAGAATAGATCAGAAATGGTTTTATTACTTTTAATCTTGCAATTTTATTTTTCATTACTACTTTGGCTTATTTTCTAGGTACAAGAGCTTACCAAAGAATGGACCAACAAGTGGAATGAAACCCAAAATATTCTGAAAGTAAGAATATATGAAGTACTTCACTGTCTTTAAATCAGAATGTTTGAAGGGTGAGCTGCTGAGTTTCTTTTAATGAACTTTACTAATGTTTCATTATTCAGGTTATAGCTTCATCATTTTCTTTTAATGTGATTCTAAAAGGAAAAAACAAGACTACAGTCAAAGGTAGTTAAAATGCTCCTTTTCTGGACACTTATGCTTGAAGCTTAATAAAGAGAACTTGAGTAATAACTCCACTAATGGAGATAAGTCATCAGTATATTAAAAATATCCAGAAATCTATGCATTTTCAGAATAGCAGATTGATAAGATTGATTAGCAACTTAATGCAGTCTGTGTTTGACACCTCACTCGTTAAACAACACTTAAATCTTCCAATAATTGCTATTTATTGTATTTGATTTATTTAGCTTTCTTCTTACTTTTCAAAGTAATAAAGAGGGATTCCAAGCCTTGAAGAGATCAGAAAATGAGAATGAGCATTTCCTTCACTAGTGTATTGGTGTTTGCCACCCTGACATTTCAAAGGGGAAGAGATAATGGCTGTAGTGTTGGTGGGGAGGTTTTTAACATGTAATGTCCCTTCTCTGTTAAGACATATTAATTGTTCTGCTAATATACATGAACTTATGAAAGGAAATCCAATAATCTTCAGAAACGGTTGAATATTGTTAGATATGGTGCAAGACTTTATCAGTATTTGCCAGATAGCTTTTGTTGTTGTTATGTGGTTTTGCCACCAAGTCACCTCTGGCCCTATAAATTAGTGACCTCCAAATGCTGTGTCTGCCCTGCTCAGCTCTTGTGGTCTCAAGGCCCTCGTTTACTTTATTAAGTCTATCCATCTTTTATATGGTCTTCCTCCCCCCCACCCCCACCCCATGGCCTCCAGCTTTTCTTAGAGTTATTGCTGACAGCATCCCAGAGTGCCGGACATATAGTAAGCTCAAGTTATAGGAAGCCAGAGTTCAAGTAGATATGAAGAAAAGCTTCCTAATTGTTGGAGCAATACAATGCTGAAACCAGTTAACTTGGGAGGTAGAGCGTGCTTCAACATTGGAAGCGTTCCAATTAAACAAAGTAAGATATGCTTTGATTTCGATTCCTACATTGAGATGTACAAAGAAATGCAGGGCTTAAGTCAAGTGGATAGAGGGACCTTCTTCTCCCTCTCACAAAATACCAGAACTAGGGGACATCCACTCAAACTGAGGGTTGGGAGAGTGAGAACAGACAAAAGATTTTTTTTTAACCCAGCATGTTGTTAGTCGGTGGAACCCCCTGCCACAGGATGTGGTGATGGCATCTGGCCTGGATGCCTTCAAAAGGGGATTGGACAGATTCCTGCAGGAAAAGTCCATCACAGGTTACAAACCATGATTTAAAACCAGGGTACTTTAAGGGCCAGATGCAGGGGAGTGGTATCAGGAGACAGATATTTAGTCTCGTGTGCTCCCAGACACATCTGGTGGGGCCACTGTGTGAGATACAGGAAGCTGGACTAGATGGGCCTTTGGCCTGATCCAGCATGGCTCTTCTTATGTTCTTATGTTCAAGAGTTGGACGTGGTGGCCTTCTAGAACTCTTCCAATTTCCTTTCTTTTGATTACCAGAATACTCTTTTTGCAATCTGTTCTGACAGATTTCCCAGATACTTATTAAGCCCTAGATGTCTTCTCTTAATTATTAAATAGTACCCCCCCCAAAAAAAAACAAATTAGAGCACATATAGATAGACTAGAGGCCACACATGCCCAGCTGATCAGTTATTGTCACAAATTCAAGGCACAGACTGGTGTTCCTCCTTTGCTTTTAGTGACAACCTATATAACAGGTCTGTCCAAGTTTGAACTGCCCACGCCCTACCTGACCATGACTGATGTCCTCCGCAGTCAACCTTAATTGTGTGCACAAATCATGGCAGCAGCTACCGGCTCTCCTCCTCCGTCGCCCCCCACCCACGGCCGTGGTGCGGATGTTGAGGACGGTGCAGACGCTGGTGGCGAGGGACCGGTTGGGGATCCTGTTCTGCCCAGGTGCCTCACCCAGAGGGCGGGGGGCAGTGGAGGCATGGCTGCCTCTGGCTCTCCTACCCCATCGCCCCCCCCACCCATGGCCATGGTGCTGGGCCCGATCTGGCTGTGGCGAGGGACTGGGTGGGCAGCGGAGGCATGGCTACCTCCATTTGTCCTCCCCCTGTTGCCCCCTCCGTAGTCGTGGCGCTGGGCCTGATCCTCCTCTGTGGGCTCGGGGGGGGCGAGTGGGGACTAGGCTGGGCAGGGAAAGATCCAGGACAGGGGGACTACGGTGGATCCCTGCCACCCCTCCCAGATGGCAAGGGTGGGGATTTGCTGCAGGGGATCCTCCTGCTTTGGATCTCCTTCCGGCCATCCTGGTTTTGGCATCGGAGGGGGTGCGATGGGGGAGAGCAGGGGCAGCGGCGCCTTTGCTAGTCCCATGTTTCTCAGCAGGGTGCCTGGGCGGAGTGGGGTCTCCTGCCCGGTCCCTCGCCTGCGCCACTGCCAATCTTCTGGCTGGTGAGAGAGGGAAAAGAGGGCTCTGCCACCGCTTCTAACCCCACCCCACCCCACGCTCCCGGGGCGATGATCTTCTGGCTGAGGAGGGAGGGAAATGTGGTATACCATCATCATAATACAATTGTGTAAAGATAGAGGTGTTTTTTAATTTCCTCCTGCTTTGGATTAGCAAGATCTGATGAACCTTCATGCAAAAACAGTGTACATGGCCAGGACGGAAAACAAAAGAAAGAAGCACATACTGGGAACGAACCCATCCTTCGGACAGCCATGTTACATCCCTCAGAAGGCATTTACTGTATACAGTGGAACCTTGACTTACATACTGCTTGACTTGCATCATATTTGACATGCATCAAGAAGGGGCCTGTTTGACTTGAGTCGCAGGCTTTGACTTACATCTCGGAGCCCCGGCGCAAGGCACCGGAATTGGGCGGCAGCCACAACCCAGCATCGCGGCTGCCGCCTCCAAACTGCTCCTGCCTTCTTCCCCTCCTCCGGCAGCGGCAGCGGCGGCTTCGTCGAGGCCAGCTCAGAGCACCTGGAGCTGGTCCTCGGCCTCACCGAAGCCGCCGCTGCTGCCGGAGGAGAAGAAGGGCCGGGAGCTCGGGGCTGACCTCCCTGGTTAGACAGTCGGCTCAGACTTGTAAAAAATCTGGCTGCAGAAGTCTGGTCCACAATGGAAGCATTTTAGTTGGGGAGCCCACCCCTCCCCCTAAACCTGTACAAACGAAAGACGACAAACGGAACGACAAATTTTTGAAAATTTTCATGAAGAACGGAAACGACCCGAAACGGGCCCTTCCCGACAAACGACAACTCGAAACGTAATTTTTTCTGGTCGTGCCCATCTCTACTTATTACTGTATGCTAAAACTCTGTCTTTGGAAGAAACAGACCATATGTTTATGCTATAAAATATACTGATCCGGCAATGCAAAAAAAAAAAATGAGGAAAAGCTAGCTTCCCAGGACTTATTTACTTACTATTACAAGCTCTCCAATTGTACAGCTACCTCAGAATGGTTGGCTGACTGAAACAGAAACATGAGTGCCTGAAAAATAGGTACTCTGAGGTACCTGAATGTACCCTCTAGCCCTGGCCTAGTCACACCAGAGAGGTTCAAACATCTGCTAGGAAGCAGACTTGTTTTGGGTTGTTGTTTTTTACAAACCGTAGTTAACATTCAACACTGTATTTTGGTGGCAGATGAAATGATCAGGGCTTATTAGATACACTGTAATTAATCAGACATGAAACACCACTTTTTAAAAGAGCAGAAGTAAAAGCAGACACTTTGATTTTTTTTTAAATAATCATGCCAAAACAACAGTGGGAATGTGCAACCCTGAAGCTTCCTAGGACTCATTTCTTTCTAAATAAAACATAATTTAACATGGTGCTTGAAGTAGCTTTTTGGTTTATGTGTATTTTTAATTCAAGGTAGCATTTTAAAAGAGCACTGCAGTATACTCCTGAAAATAACAAAATGCTCCTTTTACAGGTGCCCATCTTGTTTGTAAGTTCCCCATTGCCAGTAGGGAAAAATATGGATGAATGGGCCTCTAATTTGAGAGCAGCTATCAGACAGTTGTGTAATTGGAGATACAGTACAACATCAAAATCAAAACATGGTTAAAGTTTCGCTTACAGCATAATGACAATATTTATAGAAATTGAGGAAGTGTGGCACCCTTCAGCAAGGCACATTTTGCTAACCTGACTAGTACTACTGCTGCTTAATATACAACAGGTTTCTGTGGGTTCTAAGAAACGTGGGTGATAGAGAAGCAAAGGTATTGCCAGGGGAAGCGCATATGCATTTGGAAAACAACGTAGTTACCATCTTGTGGCCAAAATGTCTCATCTATTATTTCCTACTGGATATGTTTAAGAATAGGGTGCTTGGGTTCATATGTGTATTGAATTGATGGAAAACCCATGAAAGATTTTTTTAAAAAATCAATTTCACATTTTGAATGTGGGAACTTCACCTTTTTCTTTTGCAGGCCTGTTATTTTGCAATACTTTGTACAGTTTACTCTTATATTCCAACAGACCATGGCAGCTTTGGATTAATTCTTCCTTTGTGAATTAATATAGTTACTCAAATATATTTTTACCTTAATGTGTGGATCTGTGTCTGTTCGGAATGGTATGGAAAACTGCTTAGCTCTGAAAGCAAAGTAAGCTGTTGACTGCTTTGACCAAATCTACTGTGTACTGCCTTTTGAAATGTCATCTGCTTTCAACTGGGAATGCGGTGGGTGGGTGGGTGCTTTAGAGTCTTACTAAAACCACTCTTTTCATTTACTTACTTCTGTTATTGCAAACAGATTGGCTGCTGCTGACTGACAATGGTAAATTTATTTAATGATTACCTATATTCTGAAATTTCAGTAATGGGATCTCAAGTTTGTTTCAAAATGTGTAATTCTAATTTAGGATGTGGGGAGGGATTTTTTGATTATGTCATTGAAATGTTTGGCTTGCAAAATGTGTGGCCAATCATATTGATCTTCCAGATTTTAAAATTCTATGAAGGTAACACAAATCTCAAAATCTAGCTTGTGCATTTTTTGCTCCTCCCTTTTTTCTTTTTCTTTTTCTGCAAAATACAAGCCTAACAATAAGTCAGAAATAGCATGAGATCACTGAAGAGAGAGCAGATCATTTAGCACAAGAGAAGACTAATTTCTGTTGCCTTCTTTTTATTAACATCTGTTTATATGTGCATTAAGCCTTTTCTTGTGTGTGGCTCTTTTCTTGCAAATTTTAATTGTGCTGCCCTATTGCAGGGATGCTGAAATAATAGGTCTGGATTGTCTCGGTCTCATCCTACTGAATTTCCTGTGTTGGATCATAGTTGTTTCAGTATTCATATTTCCCTGTGTTACTTCTGCTCTCACTCCTTGGTTACCTTCTCCCAACCCCCTCCCCTGCCCCCACAACTGTTCCATGTATCTTATTTCCTCTTCTTATCCTAGCTCTATTATTTGCTGATTTAGTATGCATGCCTAGCCATCCCTGTCAGGACTCCCCACTCAATGGCCTTCCCCTTTGGAAGTTCGGCATGCATGCCTGCTTTCCCACCAGTGTGCTGGTGGGAAAGCAATCATAGCTACAACTATGATCACAATCGTAGCTACAACTATGATCACAGAGCCAACAAAGTAGAGTGCAAAGAGGAGTCTTAAAGCTTTAAACCTTTTTTTTATCTTTTCCAGACTTTTGTCTGGCTGTCCTCCAGTCAAAATTCATCCTCCCCACAAATTTGTTCTGTGGTTTACATGGGGCTTTCTTGGCATTGGGTCAACTCTTTAAGGCTCTGCAGAATCTTCTAGGATTTTTCTTCGCCAAGCTGTCATCTCTGAATGGATAGCTGCCTCTCAAGTTGAATCAGCCCAACGGTCACTCTTTCTGCTGAAACCAAGGGCAAATTCAGGCTACCATCCAGTCAAGCTGTAATGTTGGTTATCGGGCTTATTCAGTTAAGTAGACTTGCCAGCTATCCTGTTGCATTACTCCAGGCGTAAAGTGTAGGTCATCAGTTGCACAAGTGAGTTCGGCATTGATGGGGGTCATCTTTGTTCCTTGCTTGTGGCTTAGCTAACAGATGCCTCTTTCAGTAGTAGCTCAGTAAATAGCTGGGCACCTTAGCCTCTATTCTAAATTGACAGAATTACAAGGCAAATTGATCCCAGTGCATCAAAAAGGCACTCAAAACACAGCTGTATACTGTAACTCGTTTTTACTGACAAATTATATTTTGTTAAGAATTTTGAAGGCTCCTCTTATAAATATTAATATATGGTTTGGAGTTGCCATGTTAGAGGTAGCAACCCATTCCCATATGGTCCGCTGCTTTCTGCCTACTAAAGCTTAGCTGATTATTGTGAACTGAAGCCTGGCATTTCATTTCCAAGGTTTATAATTTCTGCACTTGCTTCTCTCTCTTGGTTATATAAAATGTACTATGCAAGTCAAAGTGGTGTTTCTTTTTTTTTCTGGTTTCTTTTTTCAAGAACAGACTTTGAAAATGCAGCCGTGAATACCATTTGTTTGCCTTTCTTCAGTCATACAAACACCTTATGTATGTATTTGACAGTTGACATAAACTTTCAATCTAAGAGGAGGATTTGTTAAAAAAAGATGTAGAGATGCAACAGCACATATACATATGTGCATGTATGGTATGTATCTTTGCAGAAATATGTATTACTTTTGTACTGAGAACTTGTTATGCTGAAATATAGCTCTGGTGGATGCATTCTTTTTAAAGAGGGCCCATCAGTTATACTTTTAAATTATCACAGCCATGGTGACTCATATATACAATCGAACCTCCCTGAAATCCTATCTATCTATCTATCTATCTATCTATCTATCTATCTATCTATCTATCTATCTATCTATCTATCTATCTATCTATCTATATATCTATCTATCTATCTATCTATCTATCTATCTATCTATCTATCTATCTATCTATCTATCTATCTATCTATCTATCTATCTATCTGTCTGTCTATCTATCTATCTATCTATCTATCTATCTATCTATCTATCTAGTTTGTATCCTGCTAGTGAGTTCAAGGTGACATACAGATAACTCTCCTTTCTTCTCTTGATTCATAAAACAACAAAACACAAAGAGAAAGACACT
Source organism: Phrynocephalus versicolor (assembly GCA_023846285.1). Classification (NCBI taxonomy): domain Eukaryota; kingdom Metazoa; phylum Chordata; class Lepidosauria; order Squamata; family Agamidae; genus Phrynocephalus; species Phrynocephalus versicolor. Next base: position 21,842,428 of record JAHTLZ010000074.1, on the reverse strand, counting down.
GAATGAATTATTGCTCTATCTGAAGACACACCTTGGGTTCCATAGCTCAGTAGAGACAGGATGCTAGATTTCCCAAATCCCACTCTAGCATTTTATTTATTTATTTATTTATTTATTTATTTATTTATTTATTTATTTATTTATTTTTACAACTTATATGCCACCCACTACCCAAAGGTCTCTGGGCGGCTTCCAATCAAGGAATTAAAACAGTTAAAAACATCAAACAACAATAAATAATTAAAACAACAATAAAAACCTTATACTAAAAACATCACACTAAAATTATCATCAGAAGACCCACAATCTAAATTGTATCAATTAAAAAACTTCTGGAACAGGAAGGTTTTTACCTGGCGCCGAAATGTCATCAGCGTTGGCACCAGGCGGATCTCACTTGGGAGGGCATTCCATAGCTTGGGGGCAGCTGCCGAGAAGGCCCTGTGTCTGCAAGCCATCCCTCTCACCTCCTTGAGGGATGGCTCTTTCAAGAGGCCCCCCTGGCTTGATCTTAATTGCCGGGTAGGTTCATATGGAAGGAGGCGGTCCTTCAGGTATCCAGGTCCTAAGCCATTTAGGGCTTTATATGTCAAAACAAGCACTTTGAATTGGGCTCGGGCAGCAACTGGTAACCAATGTAGGCTACGTAGAATCGGCGTGATGTGATCCCTAGCGGCCCCACCACTTACTAGCTGCACCGCACAATTCTGAACCAGTTGCAATCGCCGAACCATCTTCAAAGGCAGCCCCATGTTGAGCGCATTGCAGTAATCAATACGGGATGTTACCAGTGCATGTGTAACTGTTATGAGGCTCCGTTCATCCAGGTAGGGGCATAGCTGATATATTTTCCGCAGCTGGAGAAAGGCACCCCTGGCCAACAAGTCCACCTAGGCTTCCAGAGTTAGACCGGGGTCCAGGAGCACCCCCAAGCTGCGGACCCTGTCCCTTAGGGGGAGTGCAACCCCGTCCAGAACAGGGAGGTGGCCCTCTAACCTGTCTGGTGAAGCACCCACTAACAGCACTTCCGTCTTGTCTGGATTGAGTTTCAATTTGTTAACCCTCATCCAGTCCATTATCTGGCCCAGACACGAGTTCAGTACAGAAACCGCCTCACCTGGATTGGTGGAAAACGAGAGGTAGAGCTGAGTATCATCAGCATATTACTGAGTCCTCAGCCCAAACCTCCTGATGACCTCTCCCAGTGGTTCCATGTAAATGTTGAACAGCATGGGAGACAGTATAGAGCCCTGAGGAACCCCATGACATAAATGCCACGGGGCAGAGCAACTGTCCCCCAGCACCACCTTCTGGACACGGTCAGCCAGGAAGGAATGGAACCACCGCAAAGCAGTGCCTCCGACTCCCAAACTGGCCAGCCTATCCAGAAGGACACCATGGTCGATGGTGTCAAAAGCCGCTGAGAGGTCCAGGAGTATCAACAGGGTTGCACTCCCCCTGTCTCTCTCCCGGCAGAGGTCATCATACAGGGCGACCAAGGCAGTCTCTGTACCAAAACCCGGCCTGAAACCAGATTGAAATGGATCCAGAAAATCTGTTGCCCGGCCACCACCCGTTCCAACACCTTGCCCAAATAAGGGAGGTTCATTACTGGACGGTAGTTAACCACCAGCCCTGGGTCCAGGTTAGGTTTTTTAAGGAGTGGCCTAAATACTCCCTCTTTTAAAGCAGCAGGGACCACTCCCTCTCTTAATGAGGCGTTTACAGCTTCCTGGACCCAGGTGCGAACTCCCCTGGCAGATCTTTCAATTAGCCAAGAAGGGCAAGGGTCGAGTGGCGTAGTGGTAGCACGGACAGATCCAAGCACCCTGTCCACATCCTCGGGTCTCAATAATTGAAACTCATCCAATAATACTGGACCTAAGCACAGCACACAGGACACATCCCTTGATTCTGCACCAATAGTGGAGTCCAATTCCCTGCGAATCTGAGCGATTTTTCCCCTCAAAGTGGACAGCAAACTCGTCACAGCGGGCTGCTGAGTGGTCCAGAACCTCCATCGTATTTCTCGGTTGAGGAAGGTCCCGGACCACCCGAAACAGCTCTGCTGGACGGCACTCTGAGGAAGCAATACACGGTTTGTGAAATATTGCCTTTTCGCAAACCGTATCACCACGGAATAGGCCCGATAATGGGCTCTGAGCCGTGTTCGATCGGACTCACAGTGATATTTTCTCCACATGCGCTCCAGCCGTCTCCCCTCCTGCTTCATTGCCCGCAGATGTTGTTGGAGTCTCCCGGTACAGGAACGCTGGTCCGACAGTCCCTGGCAGCCCGGCCTTTTCAAACCCTTTCCTCCCTGGGCCAGGTGGCAGGTGTTAAGCAGGGAGGTGGGGAGAGTCCAGGCAGCCGAATCACAGGGTCCTGGTCCTGAGGAGACGGCAGGGACTCCAAAGCCAAACAGCACCCACAGGGAAAAGCTGCAAGCAGCCCCTTCTGGCTCTCACCCAAAAGGCGTGGGGGTGGCAGATTTTGTTGGAGTCTCCCGGTACATTAACAACTATGGTACACTGGTTCAATATGGCACAACAAAAAAGGCGACTCTGTGCATGGACATCACCAGATGGAAAGTAGCAGAATCAGATTGATTATGTTCTCTGCACCCAAAGATGGAGGAGCTCTCTACAGCCAGAAAAAATTGAGACCTGGTGCAGACTACAGCTCACATCATCCACGTCTTATAGCAAAATTCAAACTTAAACTGAAGAAAGTAGGGATGACCAATGGGCCAGTCAGGTACAATCTAAGTCAAATCCCTTATGAATACACAGTGGAGGTGAAAAATAGATTTAAGGAACTAGATATGGGGGACAGAATGCCTGAAGAGCTATGGAAATCCCGGAAACAAAGAGTAGGTGTCAATGGGAAATTTTCGCAATGGAGAGAAGTGAAAAGCGGTGTGCCCCAGGGCTCGGTCCTGGGACCGGTGCTTTTCAATCTGTTCATAAATGACCTGGAGACAGGGATAAACAGTGAGGTGGCCAAGTTTGCAGATGACACAAAACTTTTCCGTGTGGTAAATACCAGAGAAGATTGTGAAGAGCTCCAGAAGGATCTCTCCAAACTTGGGGAGTGGGCTGAGAAATGGCAAATGCGTTTTAATGTAACCAAATGTAAAGTAATGCATATTGGGGCAAAAAACCCAAACTTCGTTTATCAACTCATGGGCTCTGAGTTATCCGTGACGGATCAGGAAAGAGATCTTGGTGTGTTGGTGGACAGCTCCATGAAGGTGTCTCCCCAATGTGTGGCAGCGGTGAAGAAGGCCAATTCCATGTTAGGGATTATCAAAAAGGGGATTGAAAATAAAACAGCCAACATTATAATGCCATTATACAAAACAATAGTAAGGCCCCACCTGGAGTATTGTGTACAATTCTGGTCACCGCATCTCAAGAAAGACATAGTGGAACTGGAAAAGGTGCAGAAGAGAGCGACTAAAATGATTACCGGGCTGGAGCACCTCCCTTATGAAGAAAGGCTAAAACATTTGGGCCTCTTTAGTCTGGAAAAAAGGCGCTTGAGGGGGGATATGATTGAGACGTACAAAATAATGCAGGGTATGAGTAAAGTGGATAGAGGGAAGCTCTTCTCTCTCTCCCAAAATACCAGAACTAGGGGACATACACTCAAATTGAGGGCTGGGAGAGTAAAAACAGACAAAAGAAAATATTTTTTCACCCAGCGCGTTGTAAGTCTATGGAACTCCCTGCCACAGGATGTGGTGATGGCATCTGGCCTGGATGCCTTCAAAAGGGGACTGGACAGATTCCTGGAGGAAAAGTCCATCACAGGTTACAAACCATGATGGAGATGTGGAGTCTCCAGGCTTTAAACCGGGTTACTTCAAGGGCCAGATGCAGGGGAGTGGTATCAGGAGACAGATATCTAGTCTCATGCACTCCCAAATGCACCTGGTGGGGCCGCTGTGAGATACAGGAAGCTGGACTAGATGGGCCTTTGGCCTGATCCAGCATGGCTCTTCTTATGTTCTTATGTTCTTATGGATGCAGGCTGGTAATACTGTACAGGACGCAGCAATGAAAACCATTCCAAAGAAGAGAAAATGCAAGAAAGCGAAGTGGCTGTCCAACGAGGCCCTACAAATAGTGGAGGAGAGAAGGGACACAAAATGCAAGAGAGAAAGGGAAAGATGCAGAAAATTGAATGCATAGTTCCAAGGAATAGTGAGGAGAGACAGCGCAGCCTTCTTGAATGAACAGTGCAAAGCAATAGAGGAAAACAATAGAAAAGGAAAAACCAGAGATCTTTTCAAGAAAATTGGAGATATTAAAGGGGCATTTCATGCAAAGATGTGTATGATAAAGGAAAAAAGTGGTAGGGACCTAACAGAAGCAGAATACATCAAGAAGAGATGGCAAGAATACACAGAGGAATTATATCAGAAAGATCTGGATGTCCCTGATAACCAAGTTGGAGCCTTTTCACACGACCCCTAAGATCCGCTGGCCACTTAAATTCGAACCAGAGATCTTGGGGGTTTGTCGCTGTTCCCACCCCCTCCACACTGGTTGCTGGCTGCGTGAGGGGAGGGAGAAAAAAAGAAAGAAAAGAATGCCGGCTTTCCTCCATTCTGCCAGTCTCGCTCTGTTCCTGGCAGCATTCAGATCTCTTAAAGGGGCAGGGGGCAAAAAAACAACAAACAGAAGTGAGGAGAGCCCGGCACCCACTACGTTAGATCCGCATCAAGGATTTTTCACCCCCAGAGAGCAGGTACCTGAAAAGTGCGCTGGGACGCGCTTAGGTGGGCGTGGTCGCACTTAATTTTCTGTAAACTCCAGAGCTGGTGGGGAAACAATTTTAAGCTCCGGAGCTGGGAGCCATTTGCCGCGGAGTTTAGGGGTCGTGTGAAAAGGCTCATAGTGTAGTTGCTGACCTCGAGCCAGACATCCTGGAAAGTGAAATCAAGTGGGTCTTAGAAAGAATTGCAAACAACAAAGCCAGTGGAGGTCATGGCATTCCAGTTGAACTATTGAAAATCTTAAAAGAGGATCCTGTCAAGGTGCTATATGCCAGCAAATTTTGAAAACCCAGCAGTGGCCAGAGGACTGGAAAAGATCGGTCTGCATCCCAATCCCAAAGAAGGGCAACACCAAAAATTGCTCCAACTATCATACAGTTGCACTCATTTCACACACTAGCACAGTTATGCTCAAAATTCTACAAGGGAGGCTTTAGCAGTATGTGGACAGAGAACTCCCAGAAGCACAAGCTGGATTTCGAAGGGGCAGAGGAATTAGATATCAAGTTGCCAACATGTGCTGGATTATGGAGAAAGCCAGAGAGTTCAAAAAAAAAATCTACTTCTACTTCATTGACTATGCCAAAGCCTTTGACATTGTGGACCACAACAAACTATGGCAAGTTCTTAAAGGAATGGGTGCATGACCACCTTATGTGTCTCCTAAGAAATCTATATGTGGGACAAGGAGCAACCGTCAGAACTGGATATGGAACAACTGATTGGTTTAAAACTGGGAAAGGAGTATGACAAGGCTGTATACTATCACCTTGCCTGTTTAACTTATATGCAGAGCACATCTTTTCTTTTTCTTCCCCTTTTTTGTTGAATATTACCTGTTGTGGTGGTTTTAATAGAAGAACAAGAACAAGAACAAGAACAACCACCCCTGTATCTGAATCAGCATCCACTATTCCATTATCTATGGTTGGCGGCCAAAAAATAGTGAAATAATTTGCTGTCAAAAATAGCTGCTGCTATGCATGTCACAAATAGATGCTGCAAAACAAATAGGTGTTGTGGGAGTTGCTGATAGGGCATTCACTCTTATCCATGGATTTCAGTATCTGTGGGAGGCCTGGGACCAATCCCATGTGGATACGGAGGTAGTACTATACATCTTTTATTTTCATAGCAATGATATACTGCATCATAGGTTCTATACTGGCGATGATGAGAAGATTCATAGAGTCCTTCAGTCAATGGAAAGACTTTCCATTGTAAGAAGAGCATCTTTGGATCCAACCCACTGTTCCCTGTTGCTACAAATTACAATTCTTGGTACATGCCTTCAATTCAGGGACAGTGGGTTCACACTAAATCACCATTCATTTAAAAGATCACTAGATAAATTCAGGGAACATGTGGAAGCATTAATCCCCAATGGCCAATGAGAATGGGCAGGAGTCTGAATGACCAGTTAGCTTATTGGAAGCCATCTCACAGCGAAAACACAAAAGTAATTTTAAGTAAAGGGATATATTTTAGCAGAATGAAATGGGGGAGAAGGAAACAACACAATACTGTACATTAGTTTTACAAACGCTAGGCCATAGAAGGTAGTTACGGTAAATGAAAATGTTGATCTACCATACGGCAGTTGTAAAAACTGGTAATTTCAAGAGAGGAAATGGTAAAAGACATCAGTGCTATAAACCTTGCATACAAATGTATGTTGTCACCACACTGGTGTCACTTTGTATATTGTTGCCCCACTGGTGGCACTAGGCCATTGAAAGTGTAGAGTAGAGCTTGGAGAAAAATACAGAAGAAGTAAAGCAAAGCAAAATGTTCTGCTTATATACTACCACATAGTGCTTAAAGCACTCTCTGGGTAGTTTACAATTTAATTCTGCTGGCTACACACCCCACCACCCCCACACCTCCAGTGAGCTGGGTAGTCATTTTACTAACCTTGGAAGGATGGAAGGCTGAGTCAGCCATGAGCCAGCTGCCTGGGATTGAACCCCAGGTCGTCAGCACAGTTATAGCTGCAGTACAGCAGTTTTACCACTGCGCCATGAGGCGGTTAAGAAGGCAGCTAAAACCACCTCAGGGGGTGGGGAGCAACTCTCTTACTAGAAAAGATTATTACTTTTGGGCTGTTGAGAAAGTAGAATAAGATGAGGAAGATATTTATAGTAAATGGAGAGGAGGAATCATGAAAGTTTTTTTCCTTCTTCTGCACTTGCACTTGTAGCTCAATATCACCAGATGAAGTTAAATGATGGGAAATAACATGGCAGACAAAAGAAAACATGTCTTCACATACTGCACAGTTAAACTAGAGAATATGCTTCTGCAATTTGTAACCATGTTTACCTAAATGTTAGGGAAGTGCAATAGCATCTTTATTCAGATTTGGAATTCATATTCAGAATTCGGAATTGCAGCCTTTTAAAAATTCAAAATTTCTGTATAGCCAAGAACTCGGTTGCAGTCAATATGTATGCTGTGGAACCATTACTTCTCCTTTGAAAAACCACAAATAGGCAAAACATTTTAGATTTTCTCTGTGTCCTCTGACACATTCTTAATGATTAGGCCAGGGTGGATTTGATTTAAATCACCATTTACGGTAATTTATTTCCAAGTTTTCAACAATTTAAAATCAACAAGTCATTTTAAAAAAATTAAATCCTGTGGCAAAATCAACTTGCTTGGTATATTGCATGATCAAACTATTACACACCTGACACCGGTCTGGCCAATCTTTATCTACTTGGGTCTCCAGATTTTTCACCACTCCTCCTTCCACTCGAAAGTGTTGCAGTGGTTTCAGGCAGCCTTCCCGCCTACTTCTAAGTCTCCCATATTGCATACTGCCTGCAGACTCTGCCCAAAGAGAAAAGGCATACTGTATGATTCTGCTACAGCAGAACAGATAAACAGGATGCTGGCTTTGGTGTGATCATATAGGTTTGTCCTTAACTTTCTTAAACTGAAGAATTTACCAGTCTATACATCTCTAGTAGATAAATGTTTTCCCCAAACTTGTTATTTTGAGGAGATATGATTCCAGGAAACAGAGATTTAGAAGAAAGAGGCTACAATGAAGTTTGTAAATGTTCCTGAGAACAGAAGCTTTCATCAAGCAGCCACTGGTGAAGGAAGTAGTTGAAAAAAAGATATGCTTTCTCTTCTGTTTATACAGTACTTTTCACAGTATTCTATTTAGAAGTTCTTTTTCTGACACTAATGGAACATTAACACAGAGAAAATCATAAACTTATAAAGCTGGAAGTCTTGAGAAACTAATTTTGGACGAATTCTCTGGCAATAAAGGGAATTCAAAGAAATAATTATTATTCTGGAATGTTAAGGCAATGTTTTTCTCAACTAGTGCCAGTAAGCTTTCTAATGCAGGGCATGCCAGATTGATGATAAGTCCTGGACTTAAAACTCTATTCCCAAAGGTTGCCTTTTGTTCATTTGTTGGGTGTGTGTGTGTGTGAAGTACCAGAGTCTTATCAAGGCATGATGATCATTCCATATTTGCAGAAGCTGACTGAAAATGGATCAAACTCTAGCATGTGTTTTTGCTGCAATCCTCAGTAACTAATTCTCATGTAGAAATAAGAAACAGTGCTTCTGCTTACGTACATGGTGCCCACATTTAAAGTGCTATCTTCAGACTGCCTGCTCTTGTTAATCTTTACTCTACTGACAATTGAATAGTTTATGTCTAGTCCACTACAGAAGTTTCTGGGATGTTAACAGTCTTACTTTGTTATTCTGCAAAATAAAATAAAATAAAATAAATGGGGCCTGTGCCACCTTCAAGAATAATTTTTGTTTGGCCTAAACATTTGTGGACTTGAGTCTTTTCCCTCCCTTTGAACATTGCTCCATCGATACAAATATTATTTAGCTTGCAGATTGTGGCCACCATGGTGTAATAAAAATAAGCACACAACATCACTGTGTCCTTTAAAATGTGTGTGGTCGTTTCACAGTCCTGTGTGTCATGCTGTATGTTGCATTTGAGATGCCTCATCAGAATGATACAAGTGGAAGAAATGCTTGTTGTACAAACATTTGGCATTTGGTGTTTGTTGGCATTTTGGAAACAAAGGCATTACATATTTTTATAATCCAAGTTTTCTTGCCACTCAGAATACACTTGCAAGAAAGCCAACTGTGCTAATCCTGAGCAGCTTGCACACTCCTTTTATTTTCACATTAGCAACTTCCAGTGCCCTGATAGCAAAATTTGCAGCATCCGTATGCACACAGGTTGGGATGCAATTTTCAGTAGCATTGGGCATTTTGGTGTGAATCAGAAGATGATTACATGAAGCTCATGTTAAACTCCTTTCACTCGGCAGAGGGATTGCCACTTTCTTCCACCTTATAACCTGCAAAATCATATTGTCTTCTAGGTCTATGCCTTGCTTTGGTTTAAGATGCTCTGTCTATATCCGCTTGCTTATTTGTGCAGTATGTAAAGTCCTATCTGTTTACTCCTGCCCCAGATATAGATTTCTAGTCAAATATGGTACTGTTTATTTTCTTTCTGCATGTTCTTTTCACTCCTTTGAAACGGCGTGGGAGAATACATATACTTTTTAAAAGTCATGAGGGTTTCTGTGGTAAATTTTGATCGTATCATTCAACAGTAAGGAAAACATCCTTGCTTCGAGCTTTTCAGTGTCTGTGCTTATTTTTGCTCACAACTAGATGTCAGTGCAGATACAGAAATTCAATTTCTTTGTGTGCAAGGTTCCTCAGATACCGTATATCAAAGGGAAATGGATTGGAGTAATCTAGCTTCAGGGTCTACCTAGATAGCAATGCCGAGAACAGCAAACATTGCTATGTGTTCAGATTGTAGCACAATAATGTAATTCTACTTTAACACAGGCAGACTGCTCCTCTTTGTTGCAAAGTGCAAGCACATATGCAAGCAGATGGAATATTAATTGGTTTCCTTTCTGGTTTATTTCGGATATCAGTCATAGATTTTTGCATTTGCAATAGTATTAATAATAGGTGGTCTGTTTCTAATTTTTCAGGCCGCTATGTGTTTTGGGCGGAAAATCTCACAAGGGTACAAATTCGGAGCTTTCTTTTGATTTCCAATAGCTGCCTGAGAGGTCCCTTCCAAAAGTCTTCCTCACCGGCCTCTGCTATCTTGATTACCTCACCCTTCAGTTTACATTTTAATAAATGTGCACGTCTTACACTATCTGTTTTGACTCTTGTGTCATATATTTAATTGTCTGCTTTTCACAAAGGGCCAAAAACATAAGGGACTAAGTTCTCTGCCTTTATTCATGCCCTCCAGTTTAACCGTAAAACCTGGTCCATTGGTTTGACTGAACTGTGCATAAAAGATACGGTATTTGTTGGCATGGCTTTCTCTTCTTGTTCTCCACCTTTCTTCTAGTCTGTGAAGTTATACCCAGTTTGCTATCAAAAACATTTTTTACAGTTTTAACATAATTTAACTAGTGGTGGGCTTTAATACATGACTTAAATGGTTTTGATTCCTTTTGAGAGGAGTGTGATACCCTCAAAAATGTTTCTGACATGAGCTGGAGAGAGGTGACAATGATAGATGCCATATCGTGTTTCTTTAAACTGTCCTTTAAACGTTTTCTTTAGCGTTGGGACCATCCCTATTGGTGATGGGCCTGCAATGAACAGCATCTCCAAGGCATAGGGAATGGCCCGATGGAAACAATCCTGTGTCTTGAGTCAGTGCAGTTCTTGGCAACATGGCTCTAAGGGTGGCTGCCCCACTGGCTATAATATAAACGAGTACCGTGGTTTGCATCTTGCGAACTCATATTCCTGTGAATTTATCTGTGCTATATACATTTGGCCCTCCCCTTGCCTCACCCTTGGCAAGACTCATTATGGTGGGTGGGAATAAGAACTCAAAAATATCTGGATCCTTTTCTTGGTGGGGGAGGCAACTTCCCCCTGCCAACCTCCTCTCCCCTGTGCAAATTTGATCCAGAAGGCTGGCAAACCCTGTGGTCAGTTTTAGGGACAAGGGTCTATTTGGGGAGCCCTATCACTCAGACTGTGGTGTGAGAACACAGCTGGAGATGGGCACAAAACACAAAAATGGCATTTTGTTTTGTTTTGTTTCCCTTTTCATTTCTTTTTGTTTGAACAATTTTTTTTATAAAAAATGTTTCATTTTTCGTTTTGGTTCATTTTGTTTCTGTGTGTTGTTGTTGTGTGCTGTGTCTTTTACCTTTTTTACTGTTTTGGGGGGTGGGGTGCGTGTGTGGTGCTTGTGCACTGTGTGTATTTTTCCCTCTCTCAAGCCGGTGCACCAGCTGATCGGCGCTGGGGCAGAAAAAAAAGGTTGCCAATGCGGAGCTCCCGCATTGGCAACTGGGCCATTTTTAGAGGGGTCCTGCCGACCTGTCATCAGCTGGACCCCTTTAAGAATGGCCCAGTCACCACCAGGGGGATCCCCCCAGTGCTGACTGGGCCATATTTAATGGGGTCCAGCTGATGACAGGTCAGCAGGAGACATCTGAAAATGGTTGGGATGCTAGTTTGGGGCTCTCCTGCTGGTGTCCCAACCATTTTCAGATGTCTCCTACAGACCTGTCATCGGCTGGACCCCTTTAAAAATGGCCCAGTCAACACCGGGAGTCCTCCCAGTGCTGACTGGGTCATTTTTAAAGGGGTTCAGCCAATGACGGGTCAGCAGGACCCATCTGAACATGGCCCAGTTGCCAATGTGGGAGCTCCGCACTGGCGACCTGACCATTTTCAGATGAATGCTGCCAACCTGTCATTAGGTGGACCCCTACAAAAATGTCCCAGTCAGCACCAGGGTCCCCCCAGTGCTGACTTAGCCATTTTTAAAGGGATTCGGCTGATGACAGGTGGGCGCTGGAAAAGTGCAGGCTTTTAAAATTCCTCCCCCTGTGAGCCTGCGCTCCAGCTGATCGGCAGTGGCTTTGGGGGGGGGAACCCGCCCTTTCCCGCAGCCGATGGGATGCGTTGAGGGGATCCGCCAGCTTTCCCCCATAGGAATGCATTGCTTCAATGCATTCCTATGTGAAAACAAAAAACAAAGTGAACGAAACAGAAATTTCCGTTTTGTTTTGTTTTGTTTTTCTTTGATGGGTCCCTTCGTTATTCCTTTCGTTCCTTAATGTAATGAATAACGAATAATGAAACAAATAAAAATTCGTTTTGTTCCCATCTCTACTCCCAGCTGACAGCTCAGGCAGGATGAGGAGGGTAAGTAGGCCATGCCTTTGTTATTTTGGTGCACTAGCTGCTCCTGTCGGCATTTGGCTTGTGCAGATACTCCCCTGCTGATTGAACACTGGGTCTGAGAACTAGGATTTATGTATGTGTGTGTTCAGGGCGATGGTTACCCCTTGGGTCTGTAGGTATTCTTGAACTAGGACTATCTGGGGACCCCAGGTTGGAAACCACTGCTTTAGAAGAATCTGTGGACGCTGGAGCTTTTTCAGAAGCTGTTTTAGAGTTGATGTCTAAACAGTCGTGTCATAGGCAAGCAAGTAACTAATATGATAAGAGAACAATAATAAGTATCCTATGAGAGGCAGTATATGTTTACAGCTTTCTGTTTTTCCATGACTTCCCTTTCAGTAGTGTGAAAAAGTATTTTTGTGATATTAAAATTGAAATTTCCTATTTACCACATTGCAATCCAGTGGCGCAAACCATTTTTCTACAACTGTTAACTGACTTAGCCATCTGTGCTGTAACCAATGCACTAATGACACAATTGGAAATGTGTTATATTAGTAAAATCCCAGTATAGGTACCTCTTTCAGATGCTGAAGATACACACAAACAAGCAAAGTGTTCTGCTTATGTACCATCTCATAGCAGTCAAAGCACTCTATGGGCAGTTTACAATTTTTTTATGCAGGCCACACATTGACCCCACCCTGTGAGCTGGGTACACATTTTACCGACCTCAAAAGGATGGAAGGCTAAATAAACCTTGAGCTACCTACCTGGATTGAACCTCAGGTTGTAAGCACAGTTTTAGCTGCAGTACAGCGATTTAACCACTGCACCACGAGGCTCTTTAGGAAAAACATGTTTCTGTGGTTGAGAGGGAGGGCATCTTTAATATTGTTCCAAGCTACAGTACAGTATAAGAAATGCCCATAACCCCTGCCAATTGGAGTTTGCATCTTCAAGTTAAACCTTCCAGACAATACTCTGTGGTTAACTAAAACATATGTTTTTAAAGAAAGCTTTGAGAAGAACAGGAAGAACAAATTAGATTTAACCTTCATTTTTCACTATTTCCCCCATACAAACAGTTATACTGACATGTATTTCTTTATCTCTTGCCAGTGTTTTTTTTTCTTAATATGTAGTTTATTCTCTTTTCCAGTATATTAGCACAGAAAGCCTGTCTTTGTGGCACAGATGGCTATACTTTTGCTGCAAACAACTTGGGGTGGGGTGGGGGTGGGGAGCCAGCCTGAAAAAGACTGTGTTCACATTTGGAAGACCTGATGCCTTCCAGCTCAGCTGCTGTTCCATAAAATTACTTGCGCTTACCATTTCATTGTTGCCGATTTCTGATTGAGGGTAATTTGTTGTGTTCAGGCTGGGGAAATAAAATCCTCCGTATTGTGCCTGTGCAAATAGAAAAACACATTATTTTAGTCTACATCATTAAAAATTAAGGCCATTTCCCCTTCTGCAACATCAGTTGTATCTGTTTTAAAATGGAAAATATTAGTCAAACATCAAATATGCTGGTGTTTATGAGGGTAGAAATAATTTCTTCTCTGTGTTAACAGGCATCAGTCTTTGTGAGGCTAAGTGAGGAAACAGTTTGTGGGAGAGCAGTAATAAATAATGGAAAGAGTACTGACTTTATAAGGTCTATAATGGGCCTGTTACTCTCTCCATCTCATCATCCTGAAAAGAATGGCATCATTAATTGCATATCATTATAACTTAACTGCACCAGTAAGTTGCTCATTTGAGCTGGAGAGCCTTTTACACTGGCATCTCCTTTGAAGTTCTCTTGATGACTGGAATGCTTTAGCACCACCTGTATCCTCACCATAAGCTCTTCCTGACAGTGCTATGTGAATCTCCTCCCCCCCTCCATCACACTTTGTGTAACTTGCTACCTGTTTTTAATGAAATTTCTTGATTAGTTGTTGATTTTTTTTATGAATAGTTGAATTCTTGATTGGTTGATTTTCTTGATTAGTTGAGGCTCTAAGCAGTTTTCTCTTTATTAAAAAGTTAACTTCTGCTATTTGGGGGTCAAAGAATAAATGTCAAAACAGTCATCGCTCAAGAGGGCTCCCCAGGGGGTGATTTATGTGGAGATTTGCACCTGCAGAGAAGGACTCCATCAGACCTTCTTGCCTCCTCAAATCCCTGGAGGGTCTGCGACCCTGTCATACGGCATGGTTGCAGCCCATTAATTGCCACATAAACTATATGCTGCACTGATTTTGCTATGTGTCATTCAGGTAGCTTGTTTTATAGAATATAATAATACAGTCCAGTTAATTTTACAAAAAGGGTGTGTGTGTGTAAAAACTTGCTGGCACTAGGTTGAGAAGAATGACTGAATGTGCTCATCCCTAATTAATTACCATCTTACCACTTCCACAAGAATTTCAAATATGTCAAAATAACTTCCTCACAACCGCTATTGGCATTAATTGTGCTGTCAATCACACCAAAATGCTAGTGAGTGTTTCTTCAGTTTTTAGTATTTCCCCTCCTCAAGTAACCGGATAGAAGTCATTCAGAATGATGCCAATTCCTGTTTACTAGGCAAACTAATAATCTATGTAGCCTTATATTCACTGTGCTAATGAGTATAATAGGCATGGGAATTTGTGGATTTTTTTTAATGGACTACACTTTCCATGGTTCTCCATTCTGGGTGTTCTATTCGAGAGCCCGACAAATAGCTAAATGTGTGAATATACCTAAATATTCAGTTGATGTCACTTTGGCAGTTGGGTGGTAAAATTATGACAGCAAAGGACACTGCACTTTACTTTTTCAGGCATCTCTTCAAGATGTTCTACGTACACTTGAAAAGATGTAGTATGGTTAGAAGAAAAGTCCCTGCATGATAAACTCATCAGGGGATCCATGATCACAATATAAACTCCCTTGGTTGCAGTGGAATTAATATGTTTGCATAAAAGTGCACCATAATAGAGGGTATGCAACATTTAATTCACAATGCCATTTGGTAATGGATCTAGTGTATCTTGCAGTTCACAGTTGCCAAGTTTTGCTCGGAAAAGTTCTGTGGACCACAAAATATAATTGAGGTGAGGCTTGGCCTCAGGAGTACAAGAGCAGCGATGGCATCACCAACTACTACTGTACAGGGGCCAAAAAGTTACCATGCATAAAATAGTTAATTATAAACAAATCTTATACTTCTGAATAAACAACAAAGGAAAACCTACCTTACAGAAGTTGGGGTTCCATCAACCAGTAGCCTATAAAATACTGTACAGAAAGAACAAAAATCGCAAAATTCCGAACATAAAGGCAAGGAATTAAAAATAATATTGTGGTTTTGATCAACCACTGCAATTGTCCAGTGGGATCAGAAAGACAGACGCAAAATGAAGGTTGATCAATAAATTTATTCAAAACGTAACAAAAATACAGAGAAGCACACAGCAAAATAACCTTAGAAAGGTTTTTGCCTTAGAAAGCAAAAAAAATAAAAATAAAGAGGAAGAAGCAGCAGCCTCCTACATATTTGCTCACAAGTACTGTACTTGTTATCTTATCACATCTTGACACACACACACACACACACACACTGGCCTTCATCAGAAAAGGGCTTTTCCGACCCAAGGAATAGAAGAGCCCCAGGTTACCAGCATTACCCTCTTTTTAACATTTACAAAACATTTTTATTATCACAGAGATGCGTTCCGATTCAAATAAAATATCCATGCTTCCTAGTTTAATAGTGTAATCTTGACAGCTCCACTTAACTAAAATATGTTTATGATATTTCTAAATTTTAGCACTCATATTGTATTTTAGCTGTTTTATTGTGTATTTATGTGGTTTTGTATGTACAGTGGACCTTTGTATAACAAACGGTTTGTATAACATAAAATCTGTACAACATAAAAAAAATCCAGAGATAGGGGAAATTTGTCTATGGGGTGAATTCATAAAACAACATAAAAATGGTCGGGATTAGAGATTACTCTGTTTTCAATGCATTCCCATGGGAAATTTGTATAAAGGAAAGTTCGCTTAACATAATTTCATTTGGAATGAATTAATTCCTTTATAGAAGGTACCATTGTGTTTTGATATGGTGAAAATGTCTAATCAATAAACTAAACTAAACTACAAACATGGTACAAGACACATAGCATACTGAATGGGTGAGAAAAGATATGAGGCATGTCAGGCATTGGTTATAGTTATCTAATAGACTTAGAAGTCAGTTTGCATTCTTAGGTGGTTTCTTGTTACTTATAATTAGAGATGGGCACGACTTAGCAGTATTCCCGTTTCCGTTTCCGTTAGTCGGTTCCGTTACTCTACGGAAACGGTAACGGGAATTACTGCCCCAGACTTCGAGCTCGAACCGACGAACGAACAATTTTGGTCTGATTTGTCGTGCTCGTTACTTGCGTGACGTCACGCGATCGCGCAATGCCAAGCGGCACAGAAAAAAAGTTTTTAAAAGTAAAAAAAAACCCGATTCCCGGCCCTAAAAGCAGGCGAAAACTGTCTGAGGGCACCTACCAGGCCAGAAGGGTGGTTTTTTTGGGGGGTGGGGGTTTCCTCGCCCCCCCTCTCCTTGGCTACTGCTACTGCTGCGCTGCTGGTACCAGGCGGGGGGGTGATCGTCTCATCTGCCTTTGCCATGCGGTGTGCGGGCGGGGGGATCCAAAATGCCGACCGCAATATTTTTTTTAAATCGTGGTCCAAAACCCCACCAAAGCACC